>JAJAGP010002880.1:0-94067 GCA_025084515.1 Ancistrus triradiatus
TTCTTTCTTTAAAGTTAGAGAGGTTGTAACAATAACTGTGTATCAGGCTGAAAGTATGGTTATCTGCTTCCTTGGCATCACAACTTGTAGACAGTCAGACTTGAAATTGTATTGGCTATTTACAGTCCCCTGTCAGTATTTTAAACATTTTCTCATGATTTCCATCATTCTGCCATCCTCACATCACTTCAGTCGAACCTGTTCATAGAGATAAAGGCAGCTGAGGAAAAGGTTCGGATTGATTAAATATTTGCTCTCCGTTCTCTGGTGGCGCACTGAGGAAATTTGCGTTTTTCCCAAATGTTTGATATACTGACCTCTGCACTGTGATCAATAGTCATTAAGTTGTCCCTCGGTCTCTCACTAAAAGTACTGATTCACCGATAACATAGGTATCAGGTTCATCTCTCTCTCTCTCTCTCTCTCTCTCTCTCTCTCTCCCTCTCTCTCCCCACAATAATAAAACAACACAACCTCTAAAGGGAACAAACTTCACATATTTTTGTCAATTTTAACGTGCTGTTACTGGTTCTCTGCTGAATTTAGCATACTCGTTTAAAAATCAAATATAAAATGTGTCATATGCAAAAGTCTGGGCACCCTGTGTACAGATAGTCCAGTAATGGTTTATGTTAAATTTGCTAAATTAAACGTATTTAACTTTTTAGGCCTTAATCTAAGTCAGGTGTAGACAATGTGCCTTTAGCTATCCTTTTATAGCCATTTCCTGCTCTGTGATAGTCACTTCTCTTTATTTTCAGATTCACCTGTTTAACGAGAACCATTGTTGTTGAGTGTGAGCACAACACTGCATCTGGCACATGTTATATTCACTAATACACAGATATGTCTTTCATGAGTAATACATGTCATTTACAATAAGTATGACAACATCAACGTTTGCTTGCATTGGGTCAAGCTGAAGGTTTTCCAAACAGTCTCAGATTTTGGTATCACAGAGACATTTTACTGACAGGAACTCCATACATTGTTTGGTGAATATGTATAATGCTTTGCTGTCTTCATTTCCATAACTTGGAAAGTCAATCTAGATAGGTCATGTGTTGTTGAATAAGAGTTACTTTTTAGATTAATATCTAGAAACATTAGTTTATGGAGTAGAGGTGACAAGTGTTATAGGTTTTATTTGAGATTTTAGCTCCATATCCTACAGTGTCTGATTCAGACAATAGCATATTCTGCCAAATACTGCTTTCTGCATTCAGTTTCTGCAGGAAAATGTAACTAGCTTTTTCAGTAGTGTGCTAAAACTTTTGTCTTTTCTTATTTAAATAACATTTCCATCAAAAAAACATTAGAAACTCATTACCTTCCAGATAAAACTTACGGATCATTTAGCTAAGAGGTTTCACAGGTAATGTAATTATTTTATGGCCTACAGGGCGGCCTACTTTAACCACAGCAATTAAACGTACAGATGATATGAAGGTACAGTATAATGGGGTAATGTATGTGTTAAGATGTTATTATGAAGTGGGACTGGATGGTGTATGAAGTCTTGCATTGATTGAAATAATGTAAAATGAGTCTCAGGGACAGCATGTATTATTGTTTGCTGTTTCACATGAAGTCAATTGCTCTATGATGCTTTTTGTGGTAAAGAGTTTTAATCACAGTGGTGACTATTGATAGTGCTTCATTATTACTGTGGCAAACAAGAACATTGGTTATGGTTTAAATGATGTGTTTCAAATATACAACAAAATATATTTAAGTGCAGCCTTTCTCATATTTTAAATGGTTTTTTTTCCACTCTTGCACTCTCTCATCCCATGGCTTTAATACGTTTTACCTGAAAGTGTATAAACAAATATTAAGGCTTTCTAATAAAGCCTTAATAAATAAATTTACAGGTGAATTTCTCTCTGTATATGGATGGTCTGAAGTCTTGATTAGTATATTGTGTGGAATGCTGTGAGCCTATGCTGGTGTTCTTCTCTCACCAAAAAACAGGACATTTTTAATAGTTTACATTATTTTGTTACCTTTTTGTTATTATTTTTATTAATCGATTAGCTGATTTATCCATCAAAATGGAGTGTGTTTCGAATTTGATTAACCTTCTTGCTATTAGTTCAGCTAAGAAATATGCTCATATGTTACATGAGGAATTAAATATATATAGTGGATATGTTAAGCAACTGAAATTGTGTAGTGTAGGGATTTCCAGTCTTATCTTTGGGACACTGTGGCAGGACCCATGTCATTCAGAAATATTCCTTGATTAATGTGCACTACCTATTGAATATATGAATATTAATCATAGATCACTTTACATTTTTGCCTTTGTATTTTATGTAGCTTAAACTGTTACAGACCTTTAACAAATTCCATTACAAGAGTAATCTAATATTTCATTCATTCCTGCATGCATTTTCTTATCAGCTGAATCCTGGTCAGGGACGCTGGAAATCCGGTGTTTCGTCATGTTTACCGTATGTTTTGAATCGATGTACCATAAGAGAGCCATAAGGTGACAGGACCTCTATACAGAACTTTTATCAAGGTGTTTGCATGTCAACATACAACTCATAGCTGCATGGATATTTAATCTTCGATCACTTACCCTCTCATTTAATCTTCAGCTCTGTTGTACATAAGTCTAGTTTGGTTACTTTAGACCCCAATCTCATCACTTTAACTATGAGCACAAACAAATGGTTTGTGGTGTGTGTGTGTGTGAGGGAAGGAGGAAAAAGAATAAGTTGCTTTTGTAGGATGCTGGGAAGCTCCACTGTCGGCAGCAAAGAGAATCCCCAGACTGGCCCAGTTAACCCCCTGCCCCCTGGTGCAGCACTCCACTCCCACTGCGCTCTATAAGGACTGATTCAATTTGCCCACAAACCGTCTGCTGGGAACTCCTCAAAACAGAGCGAGAGAGAAAGAGAGAGATGCAGCCAGTATTTTTGGCTCCTGCCAGCTTTCTCCCACAGCTCTGAGCAAAACAACTGCTAGGCTTAAAGATTGCTTCGGTTGCTTAAAGAAGGTGGCATTTTGTTCACAGTGCTGATGATAAGTGGTTTGCATCTTGCATACTGGAAGCACTATGTAGATTGTTAGCTTGTATGTGAATTGTTTCAGAAGCAGAATGAATGTATCACATCACAGTGGTTTGTCTCATCTGTTGTGCCCTGAATGGGGAAGTCTGGCAGTGAGCTTGGAATCTGCAGAACAAAGCCCTGTTGGAGTATTAGTAAGTTATCATTTTGATACTGGAATGAATGGATGGGTCGATACCAGATGGGAACTGTTTAGTGAGCAGCTGAAGGAATGGAACCAGCCATTTACCTTTGTGTAAAGAATGCTGGGTTGGTCACAGCTTCTGATGTCAGAAAGAAGTGTTGGCCATCTAGTCTACTCATTGAGCAAAGCCATCCAGTTTGTGGAGGATTCGTGGTGGCATTGGTAAGCTCAGAGAGTGGAACAAAGCTGATCTAGCCTATGTTTGACTTTATTTCAACTGGCAGCAAATTCTGAACTGGGTAGATCCTGGCGCAAGTATCCCAGTTTGTCACTTGATTGTGAAAAGGATTTAAAAAGAGCCAAAAGATGATCTGCCAAGAATGAATGCTCCGTTTACACTTGTCGCACCACATGTGATAATTGAACGAGCACGGTTTTGGTGTTGGTAGCCAGAGTGTGCATTCACAAGCTGCCCTAATCTATCCATACTTGTAATTAGAGATTGTTTGTATCTACTGAGCCAGGACAATCATGGCAAAAATGTGAACCAGCTTTAAAACCACAAATCTAATGAAGGGACACTAATGTATAGCTAAGTAGGTAGATGTAACACTGTTTATTGGCCTGTTTTTTGCTCTTTGTTACTATCTGTAGGGACCAGCCTAAAGTAATGATGATGATTCACAAGGATGATTGGACTGTAAATACCTGTGTGGTGTTTCCGGGATTCATATATTGAGAAGAGGTGGTACAGTGCAGTGAATGTCTTGTTTGACGTGTGGAAAATGGGTCACAAAACAGATGTGACTGCATTTGGGTGTGCCAAAGGCCATAGTATGAAGGAAGTAGCTGAACCTGCAAGTTTATCGAAGGTTTGCAGGTCTGCCCGCAGTGGCAAAAGTCCCGGTCTACAGGGAATTTGTGGAGGTATTACACTTGACTTGACTTGAGGCTAAGTCTGTTACTTCAAAAGATATGTCATATGTGCTTAGAGAGTCATCCATATTATGACTAGTGCACCACAGCACAAGATCTCTATAGATTTCAAGATTTTGATAATGACTTTTTTTTTTTACCCAACAGCGTTGCACTACTTGAAAACGTTTACATTTACAGCATTTAGCAGACACCCTTATCCAGAGCGACTTATAATTGATACAATCTTACAGTCCAAGCAATTGTGGGTTAAGGGTCTTGCTCAAGGCCGCATCAGAGGCAGCTTGGCAGAGGTGGGATTTGAACCGTGTACCTTTTGGTACATAGTCCAGTACCTTAACCGCTAGGTCCCAGAAAATGTGGTCTTGCCTTTTAATATCAGGCTATCCAAATTGATAAAGCTGTTTGCATTTTAAGGAATCCATGATTGACAGCCAGGAAATATACTAGATCTCCAAAAAGTAAACAGTATTACTGTGGTAACCCAAAAAGCATTAAGCAAGTGAAATAATTCAAACTATTCAAAAGTCAGTTTCCAAAAAAATGGGGGGTTGGGGGTTGAGGGTTGGTTGGTTTTTGTTCCACAGCGAAACTCAGTAAAACTATTCCTGTATTTAATACTGCTCTCCAATGGTATTTCATAGATTTGTTTTTCTGTATTCAATTTATGTTTATGTATATATTTCAAAACATGGCCTCCATAAGCACAATGTACTTATCAATTTATTCAATCTTTCTTTCATTCCAGAACCTAAAGGGGTCTTTCCACCGGAAGTCGTAACCCACAACAGCACATCTGTGCAGGTGTTATGGAGATCTCCTCTGGTTCCTAAAGGAGCTATTATGCACTACTCCATTTATGTAAATGATGAACTGTATGCTTCCACTGACAACACATCTGGAACTCTGGATCTGGGTGGGCTCCTTCCTTTCACTGTGTATGACGTTCAGGTCGGTACCAGTTGTCTTATTGGCTGGATTAAAGATAGTTCTAGATTTGGCAAATAGAAACACATGTATCGGTTTCTCTGCATCACAAGTTATATCACTCAGTAGTGCCATAAATGTTCACCACATTTGCGCTTTACATATGGTTTATTGTGATGACATTGTAGATCCAGCGGGGTGCACTGTATGCTGGCCTCTTTATTAGGTACACCTTGCTAGTACTGGGTCAGAACCCTTTTTGCCTTCAGAACGGCCTTCATTCTTCATGATCTAGATTCAACAAGGTTCTGGAAGCATTCCTCAGAGATTTTGGTTCATATTAACCTGATAGCATCACACAGTTGCTGTAGATTTGTTAGTTGCACATCTATGATGTGAATCTCCTGTTCCACCACATCACAAATATGCGTGATAGGTTTGAGATCTGGTGAGTGTGGAGACAATTTGAGTACAGTGAACTTATCGTGATGTTCAGTAAACCAGTCTGAGATGATTTGAGCTTTGTGATATGGTGTGTTATCCATCAGAAGATGATTGCACTGCTCATAAATGGAGGAATTGGTCAGCAACAATACTCAGGTAGGCTGTGGTGTTCAATCAATGCTCAGAGGGTATTAAGGGGCCCAAAGTGTGCTAAGAAAATATAGAGCATCTATGGATCTATGCTTTTATGTTGTTTACGACAAATTCTGACCCTACCATTCGAATGTCACAGCAGAAATCCATGACATCCATGACATACTACACACACTTTCAAGTCTTACTCAAACAGTAATGGGTAATTTGAATTGTAGTTGTTTTATTTATCTCACAATGATTGAGCAAATGTAGATATTCAGGTGTTTAAAATAAATTAATCTACATGTTGTACTTATTAATTTCATATTGCACAGCATTCATCAGAGATAAATGGTCTTCCTGAAATCTGGGTTTTAGGTGGAGGTATGTACTGTCTATGCCTGTGTGAAGAGCAACAGCACAAAGTTTACAACAGTGGAGGACACCCCAGCCGATATATCTGCCCCTCACGTCCAGGTGCTCAGCTCCAGGTGAGTTACAGACTGGTGTTTGTGTGACTGTCTGCCTGTACGTATGGATTTAAGTCTGCCAAATAGAACAATTGCAAAACTTTTTCAAAACTAGTCACTCCATATCTGTAGTGTGCAATTGCCACTGAAAATCATTCTGACACAGAAAGCCTGTAAACTCAGAACTCCATTTTAATGAAATCCTAATGGCAGTTGGTAAATTCTTTCAGTGAATAATTAATACATGACTAATTAAATCAAATTCAGTAGTGTGACTTACTAAAGCTGTTCATATGCGTATCAGTTTTTTCCAATATAAAATTGTTTTATGCCAGTAATTATCTATGGTATATGGACAGTGTACACATTTATTGTTATTATTATTGTATCATGTGCAATAAAGTTTATGTATAGTTAAATATGAAACTGTGTTTTAGTATTGCGAGTCATGGAAAAATGTATGACTGCATATGGCTTGCCATAACTGTAATATGTTTTAAGTTGAATTCAGATATCCATTTGTCAACAGGGAGTGAAAATGTAACATCTTGATATGAACGTCATTTATTTATCTGTGAGGTTATTTTTGTTTTGTTTTGTTTCAGTAATTTTTCATAAACTGCAGGGGGTAGGGCAAAAATTATAGGTGTATTTTTTTTCTTTTATGGGTCCCTTTAACTGAAGGTGTTGAAAATAGCAATGGCCAGGTAAGTCCAAGGTCATGAGAACACTGTCTTTAAAGAGATGTTCCAGATTACTCATCTCTGTCTCCATATTGGAAATATAAAAGGTTCCCTATTAAATTGGAAAATAGGGTTGTGCTATATTGGGGAGAAAATAGATGGTGAGAAAATATTTTGCAGAACTTTGCTTGTATTAAACCATGCAGTCAAGATTGTGTTAATGGACACATTCTTAAAGCAAGGGGTGGGTTTTAATGGTGTTGTTTATATAAGGTAAAACACTGATATTCAGCTTTTGAGTTGTTGTCTAGCCATGCTGAAATTGTGTTTTGGTCCAGTATAGGATATACTGTATTTTATTAGCCAGGCATTAAGTCCTGTGAGATGTTTAGATTTTTGAATGGTTGGTCATGCTTATACATTCAGTCCTTCTGGTCCCAGGTCCCATATTACATATAGGTCCCATCCTACTCTGTCCCTCTTATAATTTTGACGGATCTATCTTCAGTTCAAATACCCTTTAAAATTCAACCATTTGTATTTGTATCACCTAACAATAGCTAAACAAATTGTACTTTTAAATTGGAAAGACAGACCAAATTATTTTCAGCCAAATGGTTAAACCTCTCACCAGAACATGTATCATTAGAAAAACTTCCTGCAAGTCTTAGAGATAAGACTGCGTCGCACAGGGGCACTTGGTCCCTCTTTCTGACGTACCTGGGAGCTGACGCCTTTGAATGATAATACTATCAAAGACACTTTTTAAATTTTATTTATCTAAATAGAAAAGTAATAGCAAGATGTGTGCAACTTGCAATCAGCTTTCCTGATTTACATCAATAATTAAAGTCCTACTGTATGCTGTTGTACTCACTATGGGGAAATTTGTCATGTTACAGCAACGAGGGAAGAAACTGAATAAACACAAGTAGGCACACTTTAAAATAATGAAATAAAAAGAACTATACAATAAAATAGAATAGAATATACAAGACAAATAGACAGAATATACAAATTTAGGAAGAGGTTATTGCACATAACCACATATTGCATGGTGTCAGCATAAAGGGATATACTGATGAGGTATAAGATTCGTGTTGCTTCACAATATTGCACATAATTGCATGTTATTACACAGTTAGTGATTAGTAGCAGGTTGTGTGTTTTGCTATGAACTAGGGCTGCAACTAACGATTATTTTAACAATCGATTTATCGGTCGATTATTTTTATGATTAATCGATGAATCGGGTAAAAAACTTTCCATTTTTTATTCAGAAATATAACTTCATAACAGAGCAAATAAGTGTTTACAATAAATTAATAATAATAAATTAATTCATTAATAAATTAAAAATAACATAAAATATAAAGAAAAATAAGTGCATCTCTGATGCAAACACTACATACAACTCATTCTCTCGCCTTCGCTTTAGGACTTTGATTGCAATCCAAAAATGTTAGCATGTCAACATTCTTCCTGGCTAAAAGCTGGCTCTCTTTTTAGAGAATATATATCCTGCCGCAGAAGATAAACGCTCAGACAGTGTTGAAGTACCAGGAATGCATAAATAGGACTTGGCTAGCTTGACCAATATAGGATATCTGTCTCTTAACTCCATCACTGTCATTATCCAGCTAACAAGCATGAACCGTGCTATTCCCGTTCGCATAGTGTGAGTGCGTCGTTACGTTTCCTCGCTTCGGAACGGGGCGGGCTCAGGATGTTGTGGTGACTTGCACTGTTGTTGAGCTCCCTTCATCCTCATCGGTCACCGCGGCAGCGGCGTGGGTCGCAGCGGTATCCTGAGTTTGGAGTGAAGTGAGGAAACATGTTTTTTTCGTTTTGAGGGCTGTATCAGCACCGTGCCGCTCCCGTGCCGGATCAAATCACTTTTGCAAAGTTTGCATGTTACACATTTTTTAGTTGTGTGAAGAGTGAATTCTTAACGCTAACTTATTTTGAAGATTTCGTGTCCGCACCGGCTCCGCCTCACTCCGTTCAATCGCTTGTATTTTTTTTTTCCCAGTGTTGACAAAGTGCCGCAAGTAACGTAAGCAGATATGATAAGGCGGGAGAGACATAAATCATGCGACACAATGAATCAATAATGAAATTTGTTGTCGACACTTTTAATAATCGATTATTATCGATTTTATCGATTCGCTGTTGCAGCCCTACTATGAATAGTATTGGTGCTCTACTGGCTTGTTTAAGCTTGTAGGACATCAGCCTGTGCCCCAGCTGGTTCAACATCTGCTGGGACCCTCTGCTTGTCGGCTGTTCAAGGGTTTCTGTTGTTGCCAGCATTAAGTCTGATCCCATGCTTGCTACTGTTCGGAGAACGTCTGCCCCAGGTTCTGCCCTGAAGACGTCAGTTCCGGGTTCCATTAAGAGGACATCTGTTTCAGAGGCGTCCCAGACATTGCCAGCTCCAGGGTTGTCCCAGATGACGCCAGCTCCAGGGTCTGTCCAGATGACATCTGTTCCAGTGCCTGTCCAGACGAGGTCCGTTCCGGAGCCTGTCCCAAGAACGTCGTTCCGGTGCCTGTCCCAAGGATGTCCATTCCAGTGCCAGTCGAGGATGTCTGTTTTCCAGTGCCAATCCAGAGGTCCCGCCCAACCCAGGACCATTCGGAGGACGCCCGACCCAGAGACCGTCCCAAAGACGTCAGAGTCTCTCTCAAAGATTTTGGTCCCAGAGACCCTCCCGAAGACCTCAGAGTCTCTCTCAAAGACGTCAGTTTGAGAGTTCGTCCTGAAGGTGTCAGTTCCAATGTTTGTCTTGAAGGGCGGAGTTGGTAGCATGGGCAACTCTCATTCCAGAGTCGGCCGCAAAGGTGAATTCCACTCCAGTTGGCCGTGAAGGCGACTCTTGCCCTAGAGCCAGTGACGACGACTTCCGTCCCAGAGCCAGTGATGATGACTTTCGTCTCTGAGCCAGAGACGACAACTTCCGTTCCAGAGTCACCCCCGATGACCTCCGCACTGCAGTCATGGTCACGGCTGAGCCCGCTCCAGACACCGCCACGACAGCCTCGGCGGCGTCGGTTCCAGAACAACTCGAAGACGACATTCGATCGCCAGCAACCCCACAACGACCCTGCTTGCCAGCAGCCTGAGACCTACCAGAACCCTCCCAGATGTCACCCCGGTAGAAAACCACCTGAGGCCTCTGTGACTCTGAAGGGCTCCTTCCTCACTAAGGACCTGGGATTAGCGATTGAACAGAGCTGTGAGACGGCCTATATAGTGTTATTTGTCACATCCGGGGCCAAGTATTGTCTCGGTCCTGTCCGGACATACTGTGCGCTCCAATCCTTTTGGATTACTCCTGCTTTGTGTCTCCATCCTGTGTGGACTTCTCTGACTGCGTTTTTTCAGCCTGTCTGGTTTTTGCTTCTGGTTTTGTTCCGCATTTCTCGTGCTCCACATTAGTTCTGCTTATCACCCAAGCGTCCTCACTCTCGCTCTCTTTTCTGTGTTCTCCAGACACTTCCTTGGTTAGTTATCCTGTTCTCTACTTGGGTTGTATTCATTGTATCTGTGTTCAAGGTGTTTCTTCTGGTGGTGTTGATCTTTCGTGTAATAAAGCTTTGTTTGAATTGGAACCTCTCCTGCTTCGTCCTGCTGCGCATGTTACACCATGGTCGCGCAATAATCGTTTTCAGTTAAATGCAAGTTTTAAAGCATATTTAAGGTACACTGTGAATTATGATACTGTCCTGCACTCGGCAGTCCATGGTGTAGGGAGTCATGTCGTTGGAGTGCTGGGAAATGTAGTGAGGAAAAGTGTGGTTACAGCGTGTTTTAAACATGTTTAAGGTCAGCTATGCTATGATATATTGAGTATGTTTTAAACTCCTAGATTTACGATAAATTTGACTTTTGATGGATTTGTCGGAACATATCCCCATCATAAATCAGCGACTACCTGTACACTGTGACCCTGTGTACTGAACCGTGTTGAACCTAGACTGTTAACTGTCTTAATTTCTAATATGTTAACTCATGTCTTGATTCCTTGTGTGTTAAACCCGGTGTTGAACCGTGTTGATTGCTCCAACAACTGCCCTTGGACATAATGAATAACAATAAGACCTTATTGTTATTAATGATTAATAATATGAATTACCTTATTTGTTGTAATTACATGAATGCAGTATTACACGAGCAGTGAACAGAGACAGAAAGGCATTTAAAAAACCTGTAAAGTAGTTTTATGACTTTTTACTGGTCAGATTTAGGTAGTAATACTAGGAAATCATTAAATACTTCTGTGATATGGGTAGCAAATGATATCATATTTACTTTTTAAAGAACCTTGTAATTGTGTTACAGTTTGGTGGCCGACACACAAGGTTTATAACGTACATCCAGCTAATTTAAAGCACACAGCTCTTGTGTGCTGTCGTTTGCCATAATCCCCACTGAGAATTCCTCACCTCATAATGTCATATCGCTCATTTGCTGTACTTCTCCCTCTATAGAATACTAACGGATGATCTTTTCCCCTTACATGGCTGGCTGTGGCTTATACATGCCCCAAACAGTTCATTTGTTTGCCACACTAGATTTGCTCGAGTGGAATTTAATCAATAGCTAATTCATTAATTCTGCTTCTGGCACCTTGTTGGGGGCCTGAGTGAAGGAATCACCACGTCGGCTTAAGATTTGATTGAAATATGACAAGGACCACAGCTGATGGCTTACTCGCTCCTGCTGGAGAATATAAATTCCAGCTATTTCTCCACCAGGGATTAATGTTCTGACAGCAATGACACCCCTTGATGTTGTAATTGTAATGCATTTGTTATAGCTGCTTTTGTAGAAAACACTCCCCAATCCTGGCTCTTTACCTACAGGGACTATTTGTGTCTGTGTTTGCTTTTTTCTTTCTTTAAAGCAGAAATCTTTTTTTCAGCAAGAGCAAAATTTTGCAGTGAATTATTTTTGATGTGATGTACCACAGAAAACAAAATCGTACAATTCGTACAATTAAAGTAAGTTCAGTAAAATACGATACAGTGCAAAATGCAGAGTTAAATATTCCACAGACTTTGTGATTTATAAATCAATCTGATTGTAAAATGGAATGAGTACAGCTGTGCTTGAAAGATTATGAACCCTTTAGTATTTTCTTATAGTTCTGCAAATATATGGGCTAAAACATCAGATTTTCACACAAGTCCTACATGTAGGTAAAGAGAAGCCAATTCAATAGATGAGACAAGCATATTATACTTGGTCATTTATTTCTTAAGGAAAATGTTCCAATGTTACATATCTACAGGTGGCAAAAGTATGTGAAACTCTAGGTTTAGCAGATATTTGAAGATGAAACAGTCAGGTCAGGTGTCAGTGGTTGCTGTGCTGTATTTCAAGAATATGAATATATCAAAGTTTGATCTCCACAACACGTTTGTGGCATTGTATCTGGCACATACAAAAAGGGTTTTTTGAGGACCTCAACAGTAGAGCTGTTGTTGCTCATTGGGGCAGGAAAACGTTACAAAACCATCTCTAAAGAGTTTGAACCCCACAAATCCACAGTCAGGCAGGCCTCTCTTACATTGGCCAATGTTAATTTTTATGAGAACACCATCAGGAAAACACTGAACAACAATGGCGTGCTAGGAGAAAGTCACTGCTCTCCAATAATAACATTGCTGCCCTGGCACTTGGATAATCCAGAAGGCTTTTGGCTACATTTCACCATAAGATTTAACCTTATTCTATCTGTGAAACATGGTGTTGGTGGTATCATGGTTTGGGACTGCTTTTCTACAACTGGGCCTGAACGACGTGTCGTTATTGCTGGAATAATTAATTCTGAATTATACCAGCAATTTCTGAAGGAAAATTGCAGGACATCTGTCTGTGAACTGAATATCAAGAGAATGTGGTTCATGCAGCAAAACAACAAACCGAAGCACGCAAGTCATTCAATCAAAAATTTAATTCTTGCCACACCTGTCTCAATCAGGACATCACTTAAATAGGACCTGCCCGACAAAGTGAAGTACACCAAAAGATCCTTAAAAGCTACATATCATGCCGAGATCCAAAGAAATTCAGGAACAATTGAGAAAGAAAGTAAATGAGATCTATCAGTCTGGAAAGGGTTATGAAGCCATTTCTAAAGCTTTTGGACTCCAGAGAACCACAGTGAGAGCCATTATCCACAAATGGCGAAGACATGGGACAGTGGTGAACCTTCCCAGTAGTGGCCAGCCGACCAAAATTACCCCAGGAGCGCAGCGGCGACTCATCCAAGAGGTCACAAAAGACCCCACAACAACATCCAAAGAACTGCAGGCTTCGCTTGCCTCAGTTAAGGTCAGTGTTCATGCCTCCACCATAAGAAAGAGACTGGGGGCAAAAATGGCCTGCATGGCAGAGTTCCAAGACGAAAACCACTGCTGAGCAAAAAGAACATCAAAGCTCGTGTCCGTTTTTCCAGAACACATCTTGATGATCCCCAAGACTTTTGGGAAAACATTCTGTGGCTGACGAGACAAAAGTTGGACTCTTTGGAAGGTGTGTGTCCCATTACTTCTGGTGTAAAAGTAACAGAGCATTTCAGAAAAAGAACATCATACAAACAGTAAAATATGGTGGTGGTAGTGTGATGGTCTGGGGCTGTTTTGCTGCTTCAGGACCTGGAAGACTTGCTGTGATAAATGGAACTATGAATTCTGCTGTCTACCAAAGAAATCCTGAAGGAGAATGTCCGGCCATCTGTTCGAGACCTCAAGCTGAAACGAACTTGGGTTCTGCAGCAGGACAATGATCCAAAACACACCAGCAAGTCCACCTCTGAATGGCTGAAAAATGAAGACTTTGGAGTGGCCTAGTCAAAGTCCTGACCCTGAATCCTATTGAGATGCTGTGACATGACCTTAAAAAGGTTGTTCATGCTCGAAAACTCTCCAATGTGGCTGAATTACAACAATTCTGCAAAGATGAGTGGCCAAAATTCCTTCACAACACTGTAAAAGACTCATTGCAAGTTATCGCAAACACTTGGTTGCAGTTGTTGCTGCTAAGGATGGCCCAACCAGTTATTAAGTTTAGGGGGCAATCACTTTTTCACACAGGGGCCATGTAGTTTGCATTTTTTTCTCTCTTAATATAAACACCTTTTAAAAACTGCATTGTGTTTCATTGTGTGTCTTGACTAATAATTAATTGGTTTGATGTTTCAAACACTTAAGTGTGACAAACATAAAAAAAATTAGGGGGTTTAGGGGGGAACACTTTTTCACCCCACTGTATGTTGTTTTTGTGCGTGTGTGAGTGTGTGTGTGTGTGTGTATGTATGTATGTATGTAATGTATGTATGTATTGTAGATATATATCTATTATATATATATCATATATATATATATATATATATTATCTATATAGATATATATATATATATCTATATATATGGGCCCTGCAAGTTTAATTTGGCCTAAAGCTAGTTATGGTTTTATCTTCAATGTGCAGTGCAGTGATCCAAATCATATTTAAATCCACACAAGAAAATGTTTCAATGACTATAGAATGAAGCTTTTAACATGTCCACCTGCATTCATGTGTTCTAACCCGTATTACTCTGTGGGATGAGCTAAGAGCAGAGGCCACAAGAGAAACACCTTGGACCTTGAAAATATCTGTTCGGGTCTCTACTGAGCAGTTGCTTGGATTACTTGCTCCCTGTACTCAGTCTTTTTCAGTATAATACGAGAAGACTTAGCGCTGATATGTTGGCAAAGAAAGGTTGCAATACATGCAGGGCTAACCATAAAATAACATGTGATTGTGTAGAGGGAAATAGTTATTTTCTTGAAAAAAATCTCATAATTGTTTTTTTCTTTTTTATGCATCTTTACACAGAAGTGCCAGTCATTATTCAGATGACTTTAAAATATCCTGTTATCAGAAAATCTGGTACTAGTAAAAAAAATATTAGTATTAGTAGTGCTAATCTCTAAAAGATTTGCTAAGCCACCTTTTCATGAATTTCATAAACACGTGCGAAGATCTGTCAGCTTTGAGGCACTGGTGCCTACACAGTCAATTAGCCCTCCTGTTTGGGAGGAAAAGGGAGCAGAAGGATCTAGGGAACCCAGCGAAGGATAATTATGTCATTACCTCATCCTTAGTAATGTGACAAGAGATTTGTGCAGCGCAAAAGGGATGTGTTAAAAACACAGAGTAGTCTGAATATAAATCATTAGGTAAAGTAGGGGATAAAACATGATGTAAAACCGCGGGGTGGATGGATTTTCATATGATTACTGCCTATTGCTTGGATTGAGAGGAAAAGTAAAGTAGGGCATTTTTATAATGTGTGTGTGCAGCCTTGTTCTCATCACCATTCCTCCAGCTCCTAGGTGAATGACTTCTCTAGATGTGCATTTTTACCAGTGCAGATGCAGGGAAAATATTATGATTTCTGTGCTTTGAATGTTCATGGCAGGAGCATGCTTATAACTGTAACTTGTCAAACACTCACACTGGGCAATCAATTAGAGAGACTTTTTAACCTAGCCATGTCTTTGGAATGTGGGAGGAACCTATAGTGGGCTGTAGAGTCACATCGCAATAGCAGAAAGTCAGAACACAAATACATTTCCAAAAATACTGTATTTGGTGAAACCACACCAACATTTAGGAGGCAAGCAAAAGTCGAGAACACAAATACATTTAAGTGGAACACAACCGCATTAACCAAAACGAAAACATTTAAAAGAACACTATATTTACTTCTCACTCTGAAAAATGTGCGACAAGTAAAAGATTTCATACAGAATGGCTACATGATTAGTAAATTTGTTCATTTCTTTACTCTATAATACTTTCTTGAAAATTTGCTCTGACATTTTAGGAGATTTGACATAACATGATTATCTTATTTATTATGCTTTGTAGGCTGTTTTTTATTGTTTGTGTTTTTTAAATTGTAATTATCACACTTTTTATTTATTCCACGTGTATTCTAGATATGAATTGTCTGATATTTACATTTACATTTACAGCATTTAGCAGACGCCCTTATGCAGAGCGACTTACAATTTATACAGTCTTGCAATTCAAGAAATTGTTGGACCTTGCTCAAGTCCTATCAAGACAGAGATGGGATTTGAACCCTGGACCTTTTGGTCCATAGTCCAGTATCTTAACCGCTAAGCTACCACAGTCCACAACTGTTTCTGCCCGGATTCAAAAAGGGGACCTTTCGCGTATATATATGATATAATTGATGAAGTCCAGAATTCAAGTACCTGCTAAAATCTGACATGTTTGGTGCTTGCTTATGTTTGGGAAGGTTTCTAATTTATACTTAAATATGATCAGTTTGTTATATGCATTGTTACATGTAGATTGAATTAAAGTAAGGATCTGAGGCACTTTCACCATTGACAAGGTGCATTTTGTGTTTTATTTATACAAACTGTCAACTATTCATAACCAATGGGTAGACAGGTTAACAAATAAGTTAAATAATTGGAACAACACATACAGCTAGAGAACTGGCTTAACATTTACTTACATTTACAGCATTTAGCAGACGCCCTTATCCAGAGCGACTTACAATTGACACAGTCTTACAATCCAAGCAACTGTGGGTTAAGGGACTTTCTCAAGGACCCAACAGTGGCAGCTTTTGGTTGAGGTGGGATTTTAACCCTAGACCTTCTAATTCATAGTCATGCACCTTAACCACTAGACCACCACAGTCCCAGTCCCAGAACTGCTAATATGGCACTGCGTCAAGTACACTAGTCTGAACTTTTCGTTCTTGTATAGAGAAACACCAGTCATGGAAACTTTCACTCGTCACATATATGATGCCTCTAGTAACCCTTGATGATTCCTTGGATTGTAAGATTGTATCAAATGTAAGTCGCTCTGGATAAGGGCGTCATGCTGTAAATGTAAATGTAACCCGGAGCACTTCTGGTGTGAGAAGTAAATGCAGCTTTTTTGTAAATGTTTTTCGTTTTGCTTAATGCTGTTGTATTCTGCTTAAATGTTTGTGTGTTCTTGACTTTTGTTAGTCTCTTAAATGTTGATGTGTTTTCACCAAATACAGTATTTTTGGAAATGCAGTTGTGTTCTGCCTTTATGTTGTTGCATTTTTCTTTAATCTATTTGTGTTCTGACTTAATTCTTCTGCGTTCTTGACTTTTGTTTGCTTTGTAAATGCGGTTGTGATGTGACTCTCCGGGCCACCGTATAGAGTCAAGTCAAGTCATATTTATTTATATATTGCTTTCTACAATGGAGCATTGTCTCAAAGCAACTTTGCAAGTTTAGATTATCTCCTAATAACTACGTCCAATCCCAAATTGAGCAAGCCTAGGGCAACAGTGGCAAGGAAAAACTCCCTGAGTGTTATAGGAAGAAGCCTTGGGAGGACCAAGACTCAAAAAGGAACCCAACCTCCTTGGGCGGCGTACATGATAAATCTAAGAACGAAACTAAAGTCATGGAGTCAAAGTTCGAATAAAATGTGAATTAGTATGGGCACCATCGGCATTAAAGTAGTCTGGGTATGGTGGTGCTGGAGTTGATGACGGAAGCAGCTGAGTGAAGCAGCAGAGCAGCAGGGATGAACATCATGTGTGGGGCTGGGAACTGGTACAGGAACACAGCCTCGGAGAGAAAACAGAAAATGTAGTAATTAGTTATTGATTAAGAGCACGGTGTCTATTAACAATCACTGATGCCATGTGTAAGCATGAGACCCTGGCAGCATTTAGCATAGCAGCATAGCTAGAAAAAAGGAGAAAAGAAACTGGTAGGAAGGAAACACAGCCAAGAGGGATCACATGAGACATCGGCAACCCAACCGTGAGGCAGAAGACAGCAACCCAACGTCTCTGATCACCATAAGACTCTATTTGACTATGAACCCCCAGCTCTGCCCTGATTCTAAGGCAAGGATGCACGAAAGTCACAGATCACGAGGAGCGAAAGCCCCAGTTCAGCAGACCGCCCCACTCGACACTCCCGGCTAACGGACAAGGCAAGCAGGCCAGACCATGACTCCAGACTCCGGCCCAAGTTGACCCAAGCCATGCATCCTGGTCTAAATCTAGTCAAAAGCCTGCGTAAATAGTAGGTCTTTAGCCTAGACTTAAAACTTGGAGAGTGTCTGAGTCTCGAACTAAAGAGGGAAGTTCATTCCATAGTTGGGGGGCTTATGTTATGAGAAAGCCTTTCCCCTGCTGTGAACTTTTTTAATTCTAAGAACTAAAGAAGGTCCTGTACTGTAACGTCCGAACGGGAGGCAGGAGACAAACGCGAGTTTGTGGGAACGTAAAGCTTGTTTATTCGGTCTACAAAGCGAAGGCAATGCAGGAGCTACTAGACGAGGTAAGGAACCTTGTGGTGTAGCAACGAAACGGGGAACTGAATGGGGCATAAATAGAGGGAGAGAGAGAGGCAAAAACGGGAACAGGTGCAGGTGGTTAATAGGAGGGAGAGGACGAGCGAGGCAGGTTGCGTGTCGATGGAGCGGCACTGGTTGTGGGCGTGACAGTACCCTCCCTCGAAGGACTCGCGCAGGCGGGGGTGTGGTGGGAGCCGGAGGCCCGGAGGAGCGAGGAGGACTTGCGCGGGCGGCCACGCGGCCTGGGGGCCGGTCAGTCGGGTCGGGTGGCGTGGAACTCCTGGATGAGGAGGGGGTCCAGGACGTCCTTCGCATCCACCTAGCTGTTCTCCTCGGGGCCGTAGCCCTCCCACTCAACCAGGTACTGGAGGCGCGTGCCGCACCGG
This sequence comes from Ancistrus triradiatus, assembly GCA_025084515.1. Taxonomy (NCBI): domain Eukaryota; kingdom Metazoa; phylum Chordata; class Actinopteri; order Siluriformes; family Loricariidae; genus Ancistrus; species Ancistrus triradiatus. The sequence goes on from JAJAGP010002880.1 coordinate 18,578, forward strand.
CGGGAGTCCAGGAGGCGACAGACCGTTTAGGTGGGAGCCTCCAGCGGGCCGGTGGGCGGAGGCTGGTCGAATGGAGAGGACTCCGCCAGCGGGCCGGGGACCCAGGGTTTCAGGAACGACATATGAAATGACGTAGAGATGCGTAAATGAGCAGGTAATTGCAGACGGTAGGTGACTTCATTGATACGGTGGGTTATCTTGTAAGGACCCAGAAAGAGAGGAGAAAAAGGGGTACTTCCCTGTAAGCTGCGCAGTCCCCGCGGTCTCCTGGTTGGTAGGTGGGAGCGGAGCGACGGTGCCGGTCGGCGTACCTCTTGTAGCGGCGGATGGCCTTGTCGATTCTGAGGTGGACCTGGCACCAGATGTCTTCGCTGCAGCAAAACCAGTCGTCGACGGCCGGGGCGTCCGAGGGCGTGGAATCCCAGGGCACGAAGGGGGGTTGGAAGCCCAGGACGCACTGGAACGGCGTGAGACCGGTGGAGGAGTGCCGGAGGGAGTTCTGGGCTATTTCAGTCCAGGGAAGGAACTGCGACCAGTCGTGGGGATTGTGGAGGCAGTAGCACCGGAGGAATTTCTTTAGTTCCTGGTTGGTGCGCTCACACTGACCGTTGGTTTGATGGTGGTAACCCGAGGAAAGGCTGACGGAGGAGCCCAACTTGGCCAGGAACGCGCGCCACACCGCTGAGGAGAACTGGGGTCCCCGGTCTGAGAGTATGTCCTCCAGGATGCCGAAGTAGCGGAAGACGTGTTCAAATAGGCATTCTGCTGTCTGAAGAGCGGAGGTGATCTTGGGCAGAGGAACGAAGCGGACGGCACGGGAGAAGCAGTCGACTGTGGAGAGGATGGCTGTGAATCCGCAGGAGGAAGGGAGATCCGTGATGAAGTCGAGCACGATGTGTGACCAGGGTTGTTGCGGTACTGGCAAAGGATGGAGCAGACCCGAGGGAAGAGTGCGAGGAGTCTTGGCCTGCGCGCAAACGCTGCAGGATGACACGAAACGGTGCACGTCTTTGCGCATGTTCTCCCACCAGTAACGCGCCGCCAGGAGCTGATGGGTGCAGGTCTCCCCGGTATGACCAGAACACAGGGAGAGGTGAGCCCAGGCGAGGAGGCGGTTGTGGAAATCGGAGGGCACGAACCTCTTGTCCGGCGGGCAGTTAGGCGGAACGCGCGTTTGGGAGAGCCTGACATCCAGCTCGCGCTCGAAGTCCCAATGGATTGCGCCGACGGTGCATGAAGCCGGGAGGATGGGCGTGGGTGCCTCCGGGGGCGGCTGGCTCGAGGTCGAGGCTGCGGGATAGCGCGTCCGCCTTGGTGTTCTTCGTCCCAGGGCGATAGGTGATGGAGAACGCGAATGGGGAAAAGAAGAGAGACCAACGGGCCTGGCGAGCGTTGAGGCGTTTGGCCGAGCGGAGGTACTCCAAGTTCTTGTGGTCGGTGAGAACTGTGAAGGGGTGTTTGGAGCCCTCGAGCCAGTGCCTCCATTCTTCCAGGGCCAGCTTGATGGCCAGCAGTTCACGTCGTAGTTGCGCTCGGCAGGAGTGAGCTTGTGCGAAAAAAAGGCGACGGGGCGAAGCTTGGGCGGATCGCCGAGACGCTGAGAGACGACGGCTCCCACTCCCACGGAAGAAGCGTCGACCTCCAGGGTGAAGTGGCGTTCCGGGTCGGGATGTCCCAGGACGGGAGCGCGGGTGAAGGCGGCTTTGAGCGCGCAGACAGGCTGCTCGGACTTCGAGGACCAGCGGAGGGATCGGGGTTTGCCTCGCAAAAGCGCATTGAGGGGCGCCATCGTGCGGCTGAAGTCCCTGACGAAGCGGCGATAGAAATTCGCGAAACCCAGGAAGCGCTGCAGCTGCTTGATGGAGTTCGGAGTGGGCCAGGTGAGGGCGGCGGAGAGCTTTGAGTTGTCCATGGCGACCCCGGAGGGGGAGATCACGTAGCCGAGGTAACGCACAAACTGAGTATGGAACTCACATTTTTCCGCCTTCACACGGAGATGGTGGAGTCGAAGCCTCTCGAGCACCTGGCAGACGTGGGAGACGTGGGTGGCAAAATCCGGTGAATGCACCAGGATGTCGTCCAGGTAGACGGTGACGAACTGGCCAAGCATGTCCCAAAGCACGTCATTGATGGACGCCTGGAAGAACGAAGGCGCATTCGCCAGGCCGAAGGGCATCACCAGGTACTCGTAGTGACACGAGCTGGTGCTGAAGGCGGTTTTCCATTCATCGCCCTCCTTGACACGGACCAGGTTGTACGCGTTCCTGAGGTCCAGTTTGGTGTATCAGCGTGATGAGCGGAGCTGTTCGAGGGCCGAGGGGACCAGCGGGAGCGGGTAGGCGTACCTGAGGGTGATGCGGTTCAGCTCCCGGTACTCGATGCAGGGTCTGAGGCCTCCGTCGCGCTTGGGAACGAAGAAGAACCTCGCTGACACGGGCGAGGTGGAAGGACGGATTAAGCCGAGCTTCAGGTACTCGGCGATGTAGTCCGACATAGATCGTTCTTCGACCGCTGAGAGAGGATACAGGCGGGCTTTAGGTAGAGGTGCGCCCGGGAGGAGGTTGATGGCGCAGCGAAGACCGAAGCGAGGTCCCTGTAGTGGTCGGGAACGTTCTGCGGGAGAGGCGAAGAATCGGAGAGCGGGAGAGAGTTGACTTGCAGGGCTGGACGAAGCAGACAGCGAGCTTGGCACCACGGAGACCAGCGGACGAGCTCGCTGTCTGCTCCGTCCAGCCCTGCAAGTCAACTCTCTCCCGCTCTCCGAAGAAGAACCTCGCTGACACGGGCGAGGTGGAAGGACGCACCACGGAGACCAGCGGACGAGCTCGCGGGCGGACCAGGAGATGAGAGGATGGTGGCGGTGAAGCCAAGGGAGCCCCAGGATGAGAGGATATGCAAGGGAGCTCACGGGAAGCAGAGTATGGGACTCCTGATGGGTGGCGCTGGTAAGAAGGCAGAGAGGAACGGTGACACGAGTAAGCAGACCCGAGCCGAGAGGACGGCCATCAGCCGCGGTGATCCGGCGACCAGCAGGGAGTGTGGTGCAGGGGATCTTCCACTCGGTGACAATGCGTTCGGCGATGAAGTTCCCCTGGGCGCCGGAGTCGATCAGGGCTGTGAGAGAGACGTCAGCGTGAGCGAGCCGCAAAAGCACAGGCAGAGTGAAGGAGGAATCAGGAGGGAGTCGACTCACCCAGGGTGTGCGTGCCGGGTCCCTGGCACGCATGCTGGCTGGCCTGAGAGGCGGAGCGAGATCGCAGGCAGGACGTAGATGACGGTCCGAGCCGCAGTAACAGCAGAAGCCCTGCTCGAAGCGGCGACGGCGTTCTTCGGCGGGGAGATGGGCGCGAGCGAGGTCCATGGGCTCAGCCGGAGGCGAAGGATCGCGGGTGTCCAGAGGGGCAACCCGAGGAGCGAGCCGAGGAGCGGAGGCAGGCCGGGGGCCGAGGACCTGGTCCAGACGAATGGTGAGAGTGATGAGCTCCTCTAGAGACAGGTTGAGGTCACGCCCGGCCAGTTCTGTCCTGAGGTCAGGACGCAGGCCTTGGTGGAACGCGGAGAGAAGGGAGGGTGTGTTCCAACCGCTTTGTGCCGCCAGGGTGCGGAACTGAAGGGCGTAGTCGGCGGTGGAGCGCCGGCCCTGGCGCAGAGAGAGCAGAACGTCACCGGTAGATCGCCCTTCGCAAGGATGCTGGAATACTGTGCGGAAGGCGGTCAGGAAGTGGCCGTAGTCCCTGGCCTCCTCACCTTGCTGTGACCAGATGGCGGTGGCCCAATCCAAGGCCCGGCCGGAGAGGAGGGAGACTATCAAGGCGATGCGCGATGTCAGACTCTGGTGGTGAGTGAGCGAAGTACAGGTCGCATTGCAACAGGAAGCCCTCGCAGCGTTCCGGATTGCCGTCGTACTTCTCCGGCAGAGCGATCCTGTATGCTGAGTGCGAGGCCCGCGGAGGGCTGGGAGGAAGCGGAACTGAGGCAGGAAGCACTGCAGCGGCGGGGGACGGCGTTAGCTGTGACACGCGTTGAGTAAGCTCGCTAACGGAGGGGACCAGCGAGTTGAGCGAGCGCTGATTGTCAGCCAGCAGGGAAACCGCTTGAGCCACTTCCTGGAGTTGGGAGCAGAGTTCGGCGAGCTGCTCCGCTGTGGTCGGGGAGAGGTCGGTACCCTCAACCGCTGTCTCCATGTTGCCTACACCAACTGTAACGCCGAACGGGAGGCAGTAGACAAACGCGAGTTTGTGGGAACGTAAAGCTTGTTTATTCGGTCTACAAAGCGAAGGCAATGCAGGAGCTACTAGACGAGGTAAGGAACCTTGTGGTGTAGCAACGAAACGGGGAACTGAATGGGGCATAAATAGAGGGAGAGAGAGAGGCAAAAACGGGAACAGGTGCAGGTGGTTAATAGGAGGGAGAGGACGAGCGAGGCAGGTTGCAGGTTGCGTGTCGATGGAGCGGCGCTGGTTGTGGGCGTGACATGTACCCTGTGAACGAAGTAGACGAGTTGGATTGTGAAACTCTAAGAGTTCACTCAGATAATGTGGGGCCAGGCCATGTAGAGCTTTATAAGTTATAAGAAGTATTTTGTAATCAATGTGGAATTTGACTGGTAACCAGTGTAGTGATGATAGAACAGGAGTGATATGATCAAAATAGAAGACCTGTATAGAGGATCTGGAGAAAACCCACATGGACACGGGGAGAACGTTCAAACTCTACACCAGGCTTGGGATCAAACTGGTGATCTCTGTGCAGCGACCATTCTAACAGATTCAAATACAGTAGTACAAAAGGTGACATTGAGCCACCTTTTGGGAAAGATGGTGTTTTACTAGTGTTACAACATATATGGAACAGTTTGAGGGGTGAGAGCTAAGAAATAACTATCTTCCATATATCTGACTGGCATGCAGCCAGTAGCTGTTTTCTCAACTAAGCTGCGGCTCATGCCGGTGAGGTCCCCAAAAAAGAGTCCAAATAGAAATGAAAGACTCACCAGTATATTTGTAAAAGTTACACTGAGATTATTTAAGATTTGTACGTCCTTTATGAATATGCACATCACCATTGACTTGTGACGCTGGCACTGTTTGCATAATTGCAAAATTCCTTTACATAGGAGGAAGATAGGGTTACTATGTTTGCTACCACTGATGCTAGCACTACTGATTTTCCCTGGATAGATTAGGATAATGTTAATAAAACTATTTATATGAGCTGTGTTTTATTATCGCCACAGTAAGATGTACAGTTAGAGTTAATTGGCACTTCTGAGAAGCGCCTTCCGCACTTGATGCTTGATTTTAATCACTCGAATGACTGAATGTACTCTAAACTAATCATCCCTTTTATGTACTGAATCCATTTCAAATTCCATGTATTCATTTCCCAGTGCAGTATGTGGGTGTTCCAAGTGAAGGATTCAATTATATGTAAATTACATATTTACTAGAACAGAGTTAATCTGTTAGCTCACAGTTCTTTGTATTGCTTGAGCAATACTCAATATTATTGTTATTACGGATATTGCACATTGATCTAACATACATTATTACTTCAACATCTAAAGAATTGAAAATTATAGTTTATAATAGTGATTGTGTACAAAAAATGATTTAGTTTAAATTAAATGTTAAACTAAAATATATATTTTTTAAAAGCCTCTTTATTTCAGTACTTTAATTGCAGAGAAAGCTCTAGATTTGAAATTGGGAGTGCATGGTCTAAAGAACATCCTTTAGGTGGGACAGAGTTTTTTTTGTTTTGTTTGTTTGTTTGCTTGTTTTTTTTTTTCCAGACATGTCTGTTTGTAGTTTGGGCATTTAAAAACTCAGTTTATTCATTCATGGTTACGTAAAATAAAAGACCCAGATAGAAATGTCGGCTTGCTGCAAAACTTGGCATGCAGTTATGTCTCAAGCAAACATGTAAATGATGATCACGTTCATTGATTAAACACTGGGTATAGCACAAAAGGGCATAAAAGTGCTTCTCTCGCTGTCTATAAAAAGGCTTGCAGAGCCTACTTTTGGGCAGTGTACCTCTTGGTGAGAGATTGTTGATTGCTAGACATGTTTCTATGATGCATTCGAAGACATTTTGCTCAGTTGACAGACTTTGAGAAGGGGCTCATCATTGGACTCAGAAGCAGGATGGTTGTTTCAACAAATTTCCGCCATCTGGGCAATTCTGACCTAGTTGTTAGGTGTTGGGAGCAGTGGTTCTGTGACCGGAAGCACCACTTCCTTGGCATCACCCAAAAGTAGCCTCTGAGGTCCTTTTTATAGAGAAGCGGAGGAGCATTTTTGCACCCTCCTGTGGCAAAACCCAGTGTATAATCAAGTCAAATCAGATTTATTTATATAGCGCTTTTTACAAAGGAGCATTGTCTCAAATCAACTTTACAATTTTAGATCATCTCCTAATATCTACGTCCAATCCCAAATTGAGCAAGCCTAGGGTGACAGTGGCAAGGAAAAACTCCCTAAGTGACCAGTAATCAGACCATACCTGTAATTATTTTCATATCTGCCTGAGACAGAACTGCATGCAGTTTTGCAGCAATTCAACATTTCTATGTTGTGTTATTTTATTTGTCAATGAGCATAATTATAAATGGTAGCATGGAGGCATCCTTGCTGCCAACAGATTGTGTAGTTTTTCAGCAACATTCCATTTTTCTAAGCCTGCTAAGTTGCTTAAGTATTTTTAACTAAGTAGTGGAGTGGAGTGTTTCAAAACTGGACTAAATTGCAGTGACAGTGTTTCAGAGAGTTGATGATAAATATTGTTTGGGTTAAATATCATGATTTAGTGCATCACTGAATATTACCATGTCTAGTTATGAGTGATTTAGCAGCATCTATTTAAAAAAGTACTCAGTATATGTTGGTTTCTCATGTCTGAAAATGTTTTTATTCTGTTTTGATGTGTTGTTTTAGCTAAATATTATAAGGTCAGTCATATGATTTTGCAAATGATTCATGAGGTCTAATACAAACCATTACGTACCCTCATTGTCATGGGTCTCTTGCCCTCAATAAACGACACCTTGTTTCATAAATTAAGATAGAAAGGCTTTTACTTTACTTTAGTAGCATGTATTCCTATACTTCTGCTTGAATAAAATATATATACACGTATGCTTCAACTTTCACTTAAGTATTTTTTTTTTATCAGATTAGTAGTACTTTTAAATGAAATACTTGCGTACGTCTGCACCTTTGAAAATAAGGGCTTCAGATATGATGAATACTCTTACTAGACTTATATATGTTTGTTTCGTGAACAATACAAAACTGCAGCCTGTTTTATATGACAGGGAATGTAGCATTATCAACATAGTGGAATGGTTTTGTGGCACATTTGTCAAAAAGGTGGAAAGGATGTATTTTGTACGTTTGTAGGAGCATGCTTAATGGCAGCAATGACAAAATGTATATGAATGTATGAAACTGTGTTTAGTGTGCTTGTAGTGTAAAACTACATTAATGTGAACAACATATTCCCAAAAACAAGGCAAAGCAAGAAATAGCTTCAGTCTTGACCCCCACCATGTTTTTTGTGTTGCTGTACTTCTGCTGTGTGCTGAATGTGTTGAAGAACATTGTACTGCGCTTGTGATGCTGATGTGCTAAAACTGCGTTGTTCAAACTGTTACAATTTTTCAAGAATTGTTCAAGTGAGCAGTGAACACTGAACCATGGTGGAAAAGGCCGCGCAAGCCTTGTGCCTTCATTTCTGAACTGGAGCAGTGCTGACCTGGAAATTCCTTCTCCTTCTGTCAAGGAGCAGTTCTTCTTATGAATGGAGAGGAAAATCAATATCAGAAGTGCATCATAAAAGCAAAGGCTGCTCACTCATCATAACTCACTGTGCAGTCCACACATTGCAGTGTGGTGGGATGTCACTAGATAGCTAATTTACCTTTTGTACAGTTTCCAGACATGTGAAGACGTTATTCCAGTTTCAGATATAGTAGTTGTTAGGTTGGTATTCCCTCTAGCTTCAGCTCCACCAAACTTCAGCTTTTTATCTCAGAGATCAGGTAAGGTAGCGGATTTTGTAGTCCCTAAACAAGCAGCCAGTCTAAACTGGATAAAGGGGAAATAAGATTTCTTGCTTAGGATGTGAGCTGCAGCGTTCTTATTTAAAATACTGTCGGGAACCCAGCTAGCAATACATTACAATAATCCAAACTAAAGGTTATAAAAGTCTGCGCTACTTTCTCAGCATCCTGCAGAATCGCATGTGGTGTGTTGATCAGGAATAAAATCAGCAACCTTATCTTAGGCACACTTAAGTGTGTGTTATCAGTTTAGAGACTAACATCATGGTGATGCAACTCGTGAACCACCTCAAAACGTGATTAGTTTTGATTGATGCGATTGATTCGCATGCTGAAGCATGTTTCATATCAATTTGAATTGACCACCTTTGTGTAATCTTCTGTCTCTGCTCTCTAGCTATTTGAATACTCTCCAGATGGGGTAGTCTATTTAGGCCTATCTATGTATATTATTGGGTAATGAAGTTGTGATGATTATGATCAATTCAGAGAGGATAAGAGACGTCTGTGTAAATTAAAGTGTGTCGGTGTGATTTGTATTTTACTGTCACTAAGTTCAGTGTGTAATATTCAGCATCACTTAACAACAAGTAGAAGTATTTTTAAACCTTTATTACTGATTATTACTAATTAGGATCTATTATGAACAAGGGAAAATAACTTGAATTTCTGTCTAATTACAACATTTCTGAGCAATACAGAAATGAGAGTTTGTCTGCTTTTTTTTATCATCTTTAAGCACAAAAATGTGGCTTTCCATTTGAGGCCGAAGACTTTAAATTCTCTATGGAAAAATCTTGTTCAAGATATCTGAGTCCACTCTGCTTGAGTTACTCACAAAAAGGAAAGCATAATCCTCACCATATAGTGATGCCTATTCTAAGGCAGATGTTGTAACACCCAATGTCAGTCAGAACAGGGTCTTTACAATTACATGTCTAAGGCAACATCAGATACATAGCGGAATGAAGAGTTGTTTCAGTACTCTATTGCTTTTTTAATTATGTCTCAAAATTATATGTCCTGTTTCTCCATTTCTACCAGGTCTATTAAGCTAGAGTGGACATCACCAGGCCAGCCCAACGGCATCATAAGAGGTTATGATATTCATCGGAAGGCCCTTAAACCTTGTGAAGTCCTCCAGGCCAAGCAGATGGTTCTTTCAGATACTCAGTGCTCATACCTGCAGTGCCCCGTAGACCAAGACTTCTGTGGAAATTCGTGTTACCACAAGGGCCAGCAGGTCACAAAATACTTAATTCCATATCATATATCATCATCATTACATCTAGGAAATGGTTACCTATCACAATTTATTTTAATCATAAAAATGCCTAAAACATTGCTGTCAGTTTGTGTTATGAGAACATCAAGTGTTTTAAAGTTTACATTTGCATTTAGTCATTTAACAGATACTGTTATCCAGAGCAACTTACAAGTGATACAACCTTATAGTCCAAGGAATTGTGGGTTACGGGCTTTGCTCAAGGACTCAACAGTGGCAGCTTGGCAGAGGTTGGATTTGAATACTGAACCTTCAGGTCCACAATCCAGTACCATAAAGCGCACCAGGTTATAAGACGCAATATCAATGATCGACTGCTAACGGGTCTATTTTTCATAAAAAAGCGCACCGAGTTATAAGACGCATGAAATGAAACACAAACTCTTTAAGTTCCGTCGGAAGCTCAGTTTGGTCTTTACCTGGCGCAGGGCGTCTTCTCTGCTTCTCCACTTCCGTACCATTGATTCGTTAATGTTGAATTCGCTCGCAAGCTGCTCTATGTCCATGCTGTACTGCGTGACTGATAGCGTTGAGTTTGAAATCCGCTTCGAAAATAAATGATGAATGCACACACCCTAATGCTGAAGCACATCCGTATTACTCCGCGATGTTTCCTGACTACGGTTGCCGTAAGCTTCATAACTTACCAAGACCGTGCTAAAACATTTTGACAAATTTATGAGCGCTGTGTACCATCTACAATCGGTTCTAGGTCAGAAAGCACAACCAGAATTAATTCATACATTAGACGCACCGCATTTAAAGGCGCACTGTCGATTTTTGAGAAAATTAAAGGATTTTAAGTGCGCCTTATGGTCCGAAAAATACGGTACTTTAACCACCTGCCACCAGAGTCCTGTATTAGTCCATTATACGAAGCATTTTGCTTTGTACCTGCATTTCAGTGTTTTCTCATCCATTTGTATCAATATGTAAGCAATTATCTCAGGTTCAAACTCTCGTCCTAAAATCTCAACCGAATGTTTAATAGTAAAAATGATCAAATAACAAATCAATAATTATTTTTTAATGATTAATCTGAACATTTTTATAATTCATATTAAGGGTCATTATGAAACGTATAGTTGAATTAAAGATGAACAATGATTCAGGGAACAACATAAGTCAAAGATAATTTTTTGCGAGCGTTACAGATAGATGCTAAGACTATAGTACAATGCTTGAGGACACAACGAGCTGTTTTGGCATTTAAGCACAAAGCTTTCACGCCCTCAGTTGTTTTCAGGAAATAGATGAACTTGTCTCCTGCAATTGCTGCAGTCCTGATGTTATTGAAATGCTGCCAACTTGGCAAGTGAGCACGAGCCATAAGTCTCCCCCAGCTCAAGAGCAGACAGTAATGCTCTGGAGACATGGACACAAAAGAATACAGCTCAGGAAAGACAAGCTCACCATGTTCGACAGCAACCATAGAATGGGGATGATTCACTGGGTCTCAAAGAATGAATGAACAGAGCTCTCTGCCAATATTCCCTTGTAGCCCTTATAGTGCAGGCCTGATATTACAGTCTCACATTATGACTGATCCAGAATGGGTTCGTTTGGTGTCTAGGCTCGCAGTCGAGAATGGAATACACACATTTGATCCCTAATCATGACCTATGTTGTCAGATTTCAATGAGATTATGTTGCCCTTGCAAATTCCTAGGTTAGACTGAAATTATGGTTGTGTTTCATTATCGGCACTTAACGTATCTGGTTAATTAGTTATCAATAATTAATGTTAGGTTTTGTTCTTCTTCATGTTTTTACCTCTTTGTAGTCTTTGTACTTTGTACTCTCTTGTGAGTGCATTAGAAAGTTTACTTATGTAACATTTCAAGCTTGAAATCCAGCCAAAAGGTAAGGACAATGTCAGTGGATCGGGGCAACACAGATTTTTCAAACTTCACTAGAGTATAGTCCCGTTGCGCTGGGAAAATCTATCCTGTCCTGATTTCTTGCCAAAATAGACAATAGAGTGCAGCTAAATATAGGCACCGCATGGTGGTGGGAGGAGGAAGATGAGCAGCCCCAGGGCCACAGTTCTCCCTGATTCGAAAGGAGCGTGAGTTGGGCCTCCTCTTGGGCTAAGGCATTGCCACCTTTTTGTAATTTATTTTAAAACTTTTGAGCTGTAGCAGGCAGGTGTAGCATGAGCGAGGATGACATTAATATGAAAAACTTTACTCTATTATGGTATAGATGAAGTTTATCCTGTTTGTGTAGGTTGCTGTGAGGGGACTATACACAGCTTCAAGGATTCACACCAGTGCTGCAGCGAGCACTACTTACCAGTTGTAAATGCCTCGGCGAGTGTGTGCTGTGGTGGGAAATTCTACGAAGCTCTACCTCAATACCAGTGTTGTGGAGAATATTATGTACACGTCCCTCCAGGTACTTTTGAAAACAATCTCACTTTACTGATCCAATTGCTTTATCAGTGCACTATTCGTTAGATAAAATTACGTTATCTGAAGGCTTTAAAACTTACCCAATTTCAAAGATTTCTTTGGGGATCTAAGGACTAGGTCATGGTCTATGTCTATCAATTGTTGATCATTTATCTGAAACTATGATTCAAGGGTTTTTGTTTTGTTGTTTCTGAGCGCTGAATTGAATTAAGTAAAAATAAGACCGGGCCAAAGCTGGCACCTCAGTATTTCTTTTGCAGGACCCTAGAATGATTCTCACTAATCTCACTAATGCCATGCCATCAAGATCCTACAGTGCCTCTGTGTACTGGATTAAATGCCGATAGGCATATTTTTACATTATTTACATTACACTTTTCTTAATATTACATCTCTTATTCTTATATTTTATTCAACATATTTTTTAACGTTCTCTCTGTTAATATATATTTAGCTTTTGTTTATTTAAACTAATACTATAAGCATATTAATTAGGTAACAGTTTAATTCTGTTACCGCCCAAGGAGGTTGGGTCCTTTCTGGAGTCTTGGTCCTCACAAGGTTTCTTCCTTATAATGTTTAGGGAGTTTTTCCTTGCCACTGTCGCGCTAGGATTGCTCAATTTGGGTCGGGCTTACAGTAGGTAATAGAAAATAATAGAACATTTTAAAGCTGCTTTGAGACAATTCTCCTTTGTAAAAAGATTATAGATTTTTCTATAGATTTTAGAACACTGCAAGCAAAATAAACCTTATCACCCCTGTTTGTACCAGTTTAACAGTGAATGTTAATAAGCATACTGTGCTACATGCTGTTAATAGTCCAGCTATCTTGCTATATTATCTATCCTAACTGCCGTTGCAATATGGGGTTAATGCTATGTTGCCTGTCAGGGTCACTTTCTGGGTAATAATAGGGTAAAAACATATTTAAAAACTAAACTAGACATCTTTTGCAATAAGTAGATAGAAATAGCATTGAGGCTTGAAGTTTGTTTATAAGGTGCACTCCTTTGTTACCTATTAGCTGTCATTGCAGTAAACAGATTTATTTGAAGACAATCTCTAAAAATGGACTTTCCAGGGAATTCAAATGCTTTGTTCGTTATGCATGGCTAGCCTATATTCCTGGCCCCTCTAAAGTAATTGATTTGTAATATGTTCAATATAGACTTCTTTAATAGACTGCATATAATATGACTGCTATGGAAAATTTGATATCAAGTTTCCAGGTTTGTACATTGTAGAAAATGCTAAAACATTCATTAGGTTTTGGAGAAGTCCTGGATTTTTTGTTGATCTACAGATTTGACACTAATTACTGATAGAAGGATATACTGTCTTGAAACACTGGACTGGTACCAAGTCAGAATTGACATTTTTCCTGGTTATTTAGTAAGTAATACTTTATTTGATGCCGTCAGTGTATCTCAGAATCATTATACCTGTAATGTTCTGATAGTCAACACTGTTACTCTGATTCCTGTACGGGGTCAGTATTGGGTATCCACTGGTACTCATGGCTCTGATAGTGTTGTCTTATTGAAAATGGAGGAAATGGAACTGGGGTGTCATTTAACTTTTCATTAGCCTCAGGATTATCAACACATCACCAAACCTTTCATTAAATGCCATGTAAAGTTGTTGGTTTAGGGGAGAAGGGGTTTGCATCCAAAGATTTAAGCCAGTACCTTTGCTATATAGAAAAAGTGTGCCCAATTTAAAGTGATTAATCTTTATTAAAGGTTTAATCACCATAAAAAGCAAAAGTCAGCCATGTAAATTTTATGTGAAGTTATTGAAATTACATTGAAAAAAATGTGTAATCTAAGTGTGTTATATATTTTTTTATTGCTCCTTACTCTTGATTTTTTTTTCTCTAAATACACCCTAGATTTGTATTTCTAGGGTGAAAATGAAAAGTTATTATATATTATTTATAAATAATAATATGATTTCTCCCTATCTCAGTATTTACTGCAACAGTCTAAGAGATCATGATGTAGTTTTTATTTTTTATTTTGATTATTTTGAATTGATTTTCTATTAAGAATAGTAAAACAATGACACAGACACCTTTTGCTGTAGATATCATACTGGTATAGGCTTACGGAACTGGGGTGTCAAGTCATGGTGGTGACTTTTAGCTGGGTCCCGTGCCAACCACTGTGAGTGGCATTAAAACCTGAAAATAAAATGAAAGTATGATCTATTGTGGTGTATACTAGTTTGTAAAACTTATGGGTCAGGATTCATAAAATAGTCTCATTAGCACATGTATACTAGTTTTCCTACATAAAAATGTTAATGAGTACAGTGGATTTAAGGACCTTCCTCTGTTCACAGGAGAGATTTGCTGCCCAGATCCGGGCAGTTAAGGGTGTCTATTGGGTTTGGGGATTCGTGTGTTGCGATGCGCAGTGCCCTTCTCCTTGACAGCTGGTCAAATATGCTGCGATGGACTCCTCCACGATGGCTACAAATCACAATGCTGTGGAGGAAAATTGGTTCCCCAAGACGCAGTGTGCTGCGGAGATGCCTACAAAGGAATGGCACACACTCCAGCTCCAGGTAAGGCGCTTTCTCGTGTGTGTCCCATTCCCCTGAATGAATATGACAAAGCACCGACTGTGTACTTTCTATGGTAAATTTAGTGCAAGGATTTTGTGAGGTACAAGAGAGACAATAGCAACTAAATATGGCACGGCGGACCTTCCCACTGGCTTAGTTTGAGCCACAGTCCTTGGTGACTTTCTAATGACACTGTGGCAGAGTGTCAGTGGAGCTGAACCCTTGCGGGGTCACCCAGGCCCCTCCCTTCTACCCTGCCGTGCCATGCTAAAGCGGGCACCTGGGCACAGATGGGCCGAGTGGGCAAGGGTCCCCAGTGTCAGCCATCTTTGTCAGACTGTTTGATGGAGATGCTGCATCCTAGAACCAACCAGAGCAATGCCAGAGCCTCAGTGTGGTCCCAGGATGCAACAGAAATAATGGCCACCATGAGGTCAGTGACATCAGCGTATTTATCATACTAAAACTCTCTTCCGCTTCCTTTTATGGTGCCTCTGGGATTGGCTGAAGCAATAATTTTCAGCTTTTGGTTAATCATCTTGCTCTTGATGTACAATTTCTCAGCGGTGCCTTCTTTTTATAGAGTGCCACTTTGTCCCCTATGTTTAAGAACAACAAAAGGAGTCACGTTTAAGCCGTTATTTCAAAAACAACTTTCTCAGCACCTACTTACTTACATTAGCTTTGCTCTATTGAGAATTCCCCTCTGACTTTTTGTATCCCTCGTCCTGCTTCAGTTAATCTTCCCAAATAAGTCAGATGAAAAAGCTATCCTTCATTAAGGCAGTGGCATCCTGGAGAGAGCATATGTTATGATGAATAGTGCCGTTAGGACAACTAAAGGCTATTTCCCTGCTAGACTGGCCGCTGGTGCTCAGTAGCATGAGCTCACATCGTGTCTGCTGAACACACGCTCAGCTTGCTTTTTTACTGAATGAGATACTTAACCTTGATAGAGACACACACTCTCTCGTAAGTCTTAATTTTTCTTATTAGAAGTGTTTGGGAGGGAGGGACAGACCGCTGAGGCAAAATAAACTAACAGCCTAGTAATGTATGGCATCTGCCCTAAAGAGACGAGACAGCAGGAACAGTACTGTGCAAAAAAAGCACACTAGATATGTTAATATACATCTTAATCATGTGTTTATTTTGCCTTCATTAGTGAGCCAGTAAATAAGAGAATGTAGGATATTTAAGCATTAGTTTAAAAAAAAAAGAAGAACGTGACATCGAGTAGCCTCAAATAAAAATGTGATTACTTTGTAGGTGCTATATAGCCCGGTTCATGAATAAACAACATAAGACAGGTTAACTGTGGAAAATTGCTTGGGAATGATGTACCTGCTGATTTAAGGGGCACCTTTTTAAAGGAAATATGGAGAGACAATGTACAAAGGTAAACAATACTTCAATAACATACTCATTATATCACTCATAGATCTTTATTAAAATATGAATCCTTGTAGTGCTCTTTCTACGTTTAACAGAAAGCCTAGGGAACCTGACTGCGTTACACTGTGCCTTCGGGTATAAGCTAAAGAATATGCAAAACCCATTACAGTCATATATTATTGTACATAATTTATTGCCACTGGTCAGGCTAGAGTTCAGCCCATTAGATTTGATTTGTGCCACATATATTGACTTGGCTTAATTTTCTATTACATTTTTTATAATTATTTTTTAATACATTGCCCTCGAAAGATTTTTTTTTGGACAGAAATAAATAATTAGCACAGTACGCCAGCAACATGACGAGACGTAATAAGTCAAATATCTCTTTTTTCTGGGACCTCATTCTATTTTGGGTTAGTTAAGCACTAACTTCTTGTTCAGTAGCACGGTGACATTGGGCAAAGGCATCACATACTCCTCCAGATTGGGAGAAACAGGACTTTTTTCCAAGGATGTCCTGCCGAGCTCCAGCTGATGGCAGAGGGAAATGTGATTACAGAGTCCCTAAAGTACGATCTATCACACATTACACTCCATCCTGTCAGGAGTGGTGGCTCGCCGGCAGGGGGAAGAGGGAATTGTGGGAGACAGCTCTCAGCTGTTTGAAAAGCTGCCCGGTCATTTCCTAAGATAATGTTCGAGTAAAATGTGTTCCCGAAGTGTTTAAAAATGAAAGATGTGAGTGACTGACAAATATTGATCAAAGACGAATTGTGTCTGAATTGTGTCCATAGGCTGTACTAATACTCATTCTTAAATATATTGACCAGATAGAGTGACTTTTTTTCTTTTAGTTTATACATTATGATGTTATCATGGAACCACTGCTCGCTCCCCAATCACAATAAATTAGTATTAATAAAAACTAAAGAAACAAATACATTTTATTTCATTGCTTTAACATTTGAATTGATTTTAATTCAACTTCTTCAAAAAGTGTTTCACTGAAGAGGATCGTTCCAGTGACTGGTGGTCCATTTGTAAATCAGACCATTGTATGGTGAAGAACAGATCTGGTTTTTTCCCATTTCTAATACTGCATATGAATTACTTGTCTGAGATGTAAGTATAGGTGTAGTTTTGATGATTCTGGTTAAGTTTTTTTTTTCCTTTTTAAATACACTGTGCTGTTACTATTGGTGTATGCTAGAATTTTCTACTTTTCAAATAGAGTATGCTCATGCTCATTCACAAGAATAATCAGAATAATTGTAATAGTAACACCAACACTAATAATGGCTAATGCTGTTGCTGTTGTTGGTGTTTTGTCATCATCATCAGTCCCATACATTTTAAAAACACATTTGGCTCTCTTACACCTCTTTTCAAAATAAAGGTAATTATCAAAATAGACTTTTAATGATGTAAAAGTTTTCAACCCACAGAAACGAGAGTTAATACAGGTGACCTAAGGTGAAATTTAGGACAGAAAAGAGTACAAGCTAAATATCATGTGACTTCTATTTTAAAATTTTTTGAAAGACTTTTTTGAAATTTTGAATAGGTATATTTTTAAATGTTTGAATATTCAGTGAATAGGAATGTGACAATAAAACTTGAGATATGGGAGGGAAGTCAAGTCAAATTTATTTATACAACAGTGCATTGTCTAAAAGCAACTTTACAAGTATCTATGTGATATCAAATATCACAGCCCTAACTGAGCAAGCTTTAGGAGACATTGGCAAGGAAAACCCCATATGTTAGGAGGAAATAACCTAGGAAGTAACAAAACTCAAAAAGTGAGCCAACCTCCTGGGGCAGCCCAGATGATATACAATACCTAAGAATGAAATTACCTGATTTTATAATAGTTATGGTTTAAATACAAAGATGCTAAATAGAAACAATGAAGTGGAGAACATGTTTAAAGAAAATATAATAAATCAGTACATAATTATCATATATAAAATATAAAAAATATAATATTTATATATAATAATATTTACATTAATATAAATATACAAAATATCAATATTAATATAAATCTAAATAAAATATGTATTGACTTGGCTTAATTTTATATTACTTTCTTTATTCTTATTTTTAATACATCTGCACTTTCTTTACATTTTTTTTTTTTTTTACAGAAATAAATAATTTGCACGGTACTCTTGGCATAATAAGTCAAATATCTTATGGGATCTCTTTTCCTCTTAGGGTTATTTAAGCACTAACTTTTGGGTTCAATAGCAAAACGTTAACTGAATATTCAGTCACTAACTTAGAAATATCCAAATACCGTAATTGGACAGAAAATTCCTGACTCTATCCTTGATCTATATCATGTAAAATGGTACAGTTCAGATACGTGGAGGTAGTTTTGGCACTTCTGTACATTACATTCATGAATCTATAGAGTGAATTTACAATACATTAAATAATTAGACACAATAAACACAGTGTTGTACAATTAGATTTAACCACCCTGTGTGAACTGCATTCAGAAAGCTTAATCCTTTTCTCTCTGTACTTCTATTCACTGATAATACCTTTGGTCATAGTGATATTAGAATTTACCTCCCTCTATACATTATTATTTTTCCTTCATGCTATAGTCCAGTCTCTCCTGGGAGGCATTTCAATTCTAACCTATATGTGGAGAGCTTGCTGAAACTCAACATGCTCTGGTAGACTTTTCAGTGTTAAAAGCTTTACATCTGAGAGAAAGAAAGAGCATGGAAGCTGGGTGTCTGAATACATATGTGTTGCTTATAAGTGAGTGTGTGCTTATGTGTCTGAGACAGAATAGCGACAGGTTTGAAAATAGCTGTGATCTCCACAAAAGACGTAATAATCAAATATGTTCTCAAGGACACAGTGCTCGTTTGCGGGTGAAAATGAGGTGGATGTTTAAACATTTTGCTGTCAGAGATGAACCGTGTGCATTACAGCAAGGACATATAATCATGCTTCATATGTCCCCGATTATTCTGCCAGAACAGCATCCTTGCAAATAATGCCAAGCAAATGCCAGGCCAGGGATCATTCCAAACGCTACGGCTAATAAAGATGGTTGGCTTGTAATGTGCGAGATATTTTAGAAGTGTAATTTAAGTGTAACGGGAGGGAGGAGAACACTTATGCCAGTTCTATGCTTAGTTGAAAATCAGTTCAAGTACAGTGTTGGTGAAATCCATTTAACTCTTCAATATCATAAATTTCACTGACAGTCAGCAGCCCAGCACAGCTATTAGCAAGACTAAATCATCCAATCATGCTTCTTATTTTGTTCCATGATCATTCCAGTTGTGGACTTTTTTGTCTCGCCGTGTTTGTATCCATGACTCCTCTCACCCTGCTGTTTTTTAAACAGTGACCTTTATGCAACCTACATCATTACCTTTGAAATGGACCCTGCTTTAACATGATATTAAGTATTTCAAACGTCTTCTGTCACACAGATATCTAGATAGACAGTTGACTAGTGTACCTTGCAAAGCCAAATTTAATTTGAATGAATATGCTTGATAAATTAAATTTGACTATATTTTATGTAAACAGTTTTACTCATGCTGAATGGAGATCTTCTGCAGTTTATACACACACTCATTGGTCACTTTATTAGGTTCATCTAATGTTCTCTAATGGTTGGGACCGCCACAGATCAGGTACTATTCGGGCGGTGGATCATTCGCAGCACTGTAGTGACACTGATGGTGGTGGTGGTGTGTTAGTGTGTGTTGAGTTGGTACGATTGGATCAGACACAGCAGTGCTGCTGGAGTTTTAAAACACTGTTCACTCTCTATCCACTTCATAAGAGACCTTCACCTTGTAGATTACCATCAGACCATTAGAGAACAGAGTAAAGGGGACTAACAGAGGATATAGAAAAACAGATGGACTACAGTCTGTAATTTTAGAACTACAAAATGCTTCTGTTTGGTAAGTGGGCCTTTTAAAAAGCACAATGAATGTACCACCCACCCAGTTATCAGTAACAAGTCCGTAAGCCAGGGTCTGTCATTGTATGGGGTTGTGTCAATGCCCTTGATTTTTCTGCATTAAGGGGATTTTAGTGCAACTTGAGATGCCTTCAAGATGACATTTTTCAGGGATGTACATGCATTTTTCAACCAGACAATGCAAAACCAAATGCTGCACACATTACAAAGGCAGGGCTACAAAGGACGAGGGTACTGGTACTGTTCTGGCCTGCCTGCAGTCCTGACCTGTCCCCAATAGAGAACGTGTGGAGGCCTTTGAAACAACAAACATGACAATGACAACCTCGTTCTGCTGCACAGCTGGACGCGTTTGCAGGAAGACTGGGACTGAATAAGATCTAAAACACTTTGTCATCGTCAGTGCCAAGATGTCTTTTAAGTGCTGTGAGAAGGAATGGCAACATTATAAAATGGTAAATGCTTTACCATCCCAACTATTTTGGAAGACCTGAAATGCAGGAGGGGATGTTTATTAACAAATGAAATGACGTTGACCAGACAAGATTTTTTCGGATTTGGGGTTGTATTTTCCTTGACACAATTCTTCATGTACTTTGTGTAAATCCTGAACAAACTTCCTGAACACAGCTCCTAAAAAAAGTGAGCAGTAAATTTTTTTTAGGATCTCTCTCCTAGCAGTTTCTATGAGTCCAAGCCAAGACTCAAGTACCCATGTTACACTTAACCAAGAGAAAGGCGTATGTTCTGTTTCCTGTAGGCCCTTGTCAGTGTATTGTAGATCCTCTACCCAGGTGTTCTATGTGATCTATTAAATCTAAAGTTGAGTGATTTCATGATCCCCGGCGCTCTTGTTGTGCGGTAAGAGTTTTAACAGTGCGTTGTAATCACAGTATTTCCAAGAGAAAGCATCATAAATGCAGCAGATTCTGCCTTCTGGCTTTTTTTCCTCCCCCATTTCTCAAATTCCCCAAAGAGTGCTGAAAGTGTTCTTGCCACCCAAGCACTTTCTGTCAGCCTCATCTGTTAATTCAGCCAGCTGATAAAATGCATATTGCTGAAGACACAGGGACAATGACTGTGTGCTATCTGATTTGGAGGAAGAAAGTTAGTTTAAATGTCATTTTCCTGATGGTTCCCACAGGAGGAGCGAGTATAAATAAATACATATAACACAGTGGTGGAATGGTCCTGTTTTTTCAACACCATCGTATAATAGCTTTAATATTTTTTGTGACTGGGGACTACGAAGACAGCGAAGTCCTTGTGTGCTCTCTGATCGTGACTTTGAAAAATGTGTCTGGCTGTGGCACTAATGCATTCAGTTTGCATTCAGCACTTTCATTTGTTCCAAGTTTCAGTTTTCATGTCCAAAGGCTTTTGTAAGCCATGGAGCACATTTTTATCAGTTGTTCATTGCAGGCTAAATATTTACTTATCATTAAATGAGTGAACCTTAATTCTGGGAGCCTAAGCACCTTATGTGCGGCGTATTCACACCCACTCTAATGAATGTATGCAAATCCATCATAAATCTGAAGATTAGCAAAATCCTTTTGTGGGTCTCGGGGCGAAAAGAGCAAAGTGTACGCTAACAGTGTGCTTTTGTAGAGCTCACTGCTGATTACCTGCGAGCACCAGTTCCTGACCTCTTCTTTTTGATATTGAGACCAAAGGGAAAATATGAATGGGCGTGAACTGTTTTATCTGACATGCGAAGGTCAAGCTTAGAGAACAATTACAGAGGAGCCTCTAGAGCAAAATGGGTCACCATGTCAGAGTTCACAGTGCTTCAGGTGAAGTATCATGAAAAATTCAGCAGGGTTGAGGATGGGGAGG
This sequence comes from Ancistrus triradiatus, assembly GCA_025084515.1. Lineage (NCBI taxonomy): Eukaryota > Metazoa > Chordata > Actinopteri > Siluriformes > Loricariidae > Ancistrus > Ancistrus triradiatus. The sequence continues at coordinate 40,116 of JAJAGP010002880.1, forward strand.
CAGGAGCAGGATGGCAGAGCTATTTTGGAAAAATGGTTGAGCTGTTTATTTGCAAGTCATTGGAGCTGAAGTAATACACCATGGGAATTGCCACTGAGCACAGAGCTGCAACATCTGCTGTCCCTAAGTGAGTTAGTGCACGTCAGACATCTTTATGTCACTGCGGAGCCGTGATGGATGCAGCCCTCTCGAAAAACATTGCGTAAAAATCTGCTCCACCGTTTTGGCTGTTAAGCGAAATTACTATTTGAATTAATGGCGCTGTCACAGTTTATCTGTGCAAAGAATGAACACTGATTAGGGTATTGAACAATTAGCAATTTGTCATACCGGCAACTGATGGTGATTATGGTAGCAATAGTTTAGGCAAGAAAATAAACCAGCAGTCCTCTCCAGTTAGAGGGACATCAGAAAAGGATTTGGCTGGAGTTGGGGAACCAGTTTGATTACTGTGTGGGTGGAAGAAACTGATTTAAGATCTTCTGTACAGAGTATGAACCTGCTTGTAAGCAATGTGATACTAATGAGAATGAAAAATAATAGGAATGGACCGGTCTCACCAATATATTGTTTTTTTGTTTGATTTGTTTTGTTTTAACCTTGTTCATCCTGGTTGGGAATGGGGGGTGGTCTGGAGCCTAGTATGGGATTCACTGGAAGTGCACGCTGGACAAGGCGACAGTCTCTCAAATGGCGTGGCAAAGATCTCTTGAAGCACCCCTGGATGGGTGTCACTCACAGGTGTGATTGTCCATGTTTGATGAAGGGGAGAAAAAAAAATTGCTTTTTTAACAGAAACTGCAACTTTCTTTTTGTAAAATTATTCATTAATTCATTGTCTTATCCGCTTGATCGTAGTCAGAGTCGCGGCAATGCCAGTGTCCAGGGTACAAGGCAGGTACAGCCCCAGACAGGGCACCAATCCATCGTAGGGCCAACACCCCCACTCATACCACACATTCACACACTAAGGGCATATTGGATACACCAATTAACCTAACAACGCATGTCTTTGGAAGGTGGGAGGAAACCAGAGTACCTGGAGAAAAACCCATGCAGACGCGGGGAGAGGGGGGGAGAAACATAACAAACCCCACACAGGCAGAGCCCCGGTTTCAGGATCGAACCGGGGATCTCGGAGCTGTGAGGCGACAGTGCTAACCACTGCACCACTGTTCCACCCCCTTTTTGAAAAAAAGTGTCAAAAGATCAGGTTGCTGAAAGTTTAGGGTTACTGAGGTAAGGTTAGGGTTAGAGGTAGCATTAATTAACTACAGTAATCATTATGTCAATGGGAAGTCTCATACTGAGACACGGAGTCTGATACTGAGACAACCTTGTGTGTGTGTGGTGTGTGTGTGTGAGAAAGAGAGGAACAGGAAAGACAGAGACCTTGTGGGGTAAGGAATAAGAACTTGATTTTACCCATTTTTAAATATAAAAACAGGAAATCAATATGTGGTGGTCAGTGCTGATTATATCCAGTGTATAGAAAACACACTGCAGTATTTTGGCCCATTTAGTTAATATACATCTATAGCATGCTGTACTAAGTATGATATATAATATGGTTTGTTTGGACAAAACGTCCAGATCACAGAACCATGTCAGGACGATAAGCGATACGTAATGTCATTGTTGATAAGTGTTGTGCAACTCAGATCATGCAAAAACGCTGCAATTCTGCTCCCATCATAAAAAAACAAGAATGTTTGCTGCATATTCTTTTGCTGGCACTAAACATTTTTCATTTAAGGAAAAAGGTTGTATGTAAACCCCAATGATTAAATTTAAATTAATTAGGGTGCTCAGTAACAATATAATGGCACAGGAAGACAGGTTGACCCCTTTAATGCCAGACCCTAAGGTTTATTCCTGCAGGAATTTTGTTATTAGCGTAATAATAATAAATAAAGCATTTTGACAGAGGTACATAATTTGAAGGGTATTGTGCATTACTTATAGTCATATAGTGAAAAGTAGCTCCACTTCAGACTCATTTAGAACACTGGTTATGTCATGGTCTCAACCAAGACCTAAGCTAGAAAAAATGGGTTCTCTTAGCTGTAAAGAAAATGAGAAGTGTAATTAAATAGATTGTTTTCAATATTGCTAAAATTCATTGGATACTGGTAACTTTATCTAGTATCTACGTGGTTGCTTGAAAGTTTGTGAACCCAATATAAAAAAACATTTTTTTTCTCTATTTCTGCATAAATAGGACCTAAAAACCATCATTAAATTTTCACACAAGTCCTAAAAGTAGATCAAAGAGAACCCAGTTCCACAAAGAGACAAAAAATATTATACTGCTCATTATTGGTGAGGAAAATGATTCCATTATTACATATAGTGAGTCGGTAACAGTATGTGAACCGTTGCTTTCAGTATCTGGATGACCCCCCTGTGCAGCATAACTGCCAACCTAAACGTTTCCTGTAACTGTTGATCAGTCCTGCACACCGGCTTGGAGGAATTTTAGGCCCCATCCTCTGTACAGAAAGCTTCAGCTCTGGGAGTTGTGGGGTTTCCTCACATTAGCTGTCGCTCACAGGGTCCGTCCACAAAACATTTCAACATGAAACTTTATTCTTCTTTAAACACCATTCTGTGGTTAGAACGGCTTCTGTCTTAGGGTTGTTGTCTTGCTGCATGACCCACCTTCTCTTGATATCTTGTATAATTCAGAATTCATTGTTCCATCAATGATGGCAAAGCCGTCTCCTGGCTCAGATGCAGCAAAAAACAGGCCCAAACCATGATACTACCCCATCATGTTTCACAGATGGGATAACGTTACTTGTTGTGGAATGCAGGTTTTCCTTTCTCCAAACATAATTCTTTTCTATGAAACCAAAAAGTTCTATTTTGGTCTCATCATCACACAAAACCTCTTCCAATAGCCTTTGCTGGCCATGTGATCTTTAGCAAAATGCAGACGAGCAGCAATTGATTTTTTGGAGAGCAGTGGCGTCTCCTGGCAACCCTTGCCATGCACCCATTGTTGTCTCAGATGTTCTTCTAATGGTGGACTCATGAACATAACATTAGCCAATGTGAGGCGGCTTCAGTGGCTTAGAAATTGAGCCCTGGGGTACTTGTGACCTCACCAATATTACACCTTTCTCTGAGTGATCTTGTTGGTCGACCACTCCTGGGGGAGGGTAACAATGGTCTGAATTTCCTCCATCTGTACACAATCTGACTGTGGATTGGTGGCGTCAAACTTTTAGAGATGGTTTGAACCTTTCCAGCCTGATGAGCATCAACACATCTTTTCCTGAGGTCCTAAGGAAATCTCTTTGTTCGTGCCTGATCACTTCCACAAACATGTGTTGTGAAGAGCAGACTTTGATAGATCCCTGTTCTTTAAATAAAACAGGGTGCCCACTCACACCTGATTGTCATCCCATTGACTGGAAACACCTGACTCTAATTTCACCTTCAAATTGATTGCTAACCCTAGAGGTTCACATACTTTTGCCACTCACTAATATGTAATATTGGATCATTTTCATCAATAAATAAATGACCAAATATAATATTTTTTTCTCATTTGTTTAACTGGGTTCTCTTTATCTACTTTTAGGACTTGTGTGAAAATCTAATGATTTTTTTAAGACATACTTATGCAGAAATATAGAAAATTCTAAAGGGTTCACAAACGTACTAGCACCACTGTACAACCCAAAACCAGAAAAGGTTGGGACAATGTAGAAAAAGCGAAATAAAAAAACAAACTGCTCTATTTATGTCATTGCAGACAGTATGAAGACAAGGGATTTGTTTGGTCAACTTCATTTAATTTGTTAATAAACATCTGTTTTTGCATTTCAGGCCTGCAATGCATTTTTTAAAAAGTTGGAAGTTGAGAGGTGTGAAAGGTCAGAACACAGCTGCCTGAGAGGCAGAGATTTGTTCATGCCTGTTTATTCAAAGAAATAGTGATATAACTCTGAAATTTGACTTGTATTTGTTTGTTCTATGACAGAAGACAAAAAATTTGCACCTTCTTGATTTATAGTCTCAGACTTCTCTTTTTTGAATTTTTTACATACCGTAATTGACATTTTGGAAAGTCTTAGTGACAAATTGTTAACAAAAAAAAAAGCCATGTAACTCCTGTATAAATTGATGTATTTGTCCCAAATTTTGGACTTTGCTTTACAAGGACTTGTTGAATCAGGAAACGTACAGCATGGCTGATTTTGCTTCCCCAGGGCTTTAACATGGTTCAGGCACATGTAATCGGCACTGTTGTCCTAAATTTGGTTGAAAGTATACAATGCCATTTAAAAATACATGCTGTTTAGTGTGAACACGTTCTAGTGAGAAGTATTTTGCTGTACCATTGTATATTTTCAAGTGTGCATTTACTCTTGTTCTAAATTCATATCAGTATCATTTATTTTAAGGCTAAACTGTCAGTGCACCTGATATGTGAGATGAATGTATTGTACGGTCCTGATTCTCATGGAAACAGGAGCTCATGCCTGTTTTGTCAGTGCAGTAGGGCATGTGTTGCCCGAGTCAGCGGCTGATGCTTTTAAAGGTAATGGGAGAGGATGCAGTTTGATAGCTCTGAGAGAGTGACGCCTGATGGGAGGAGACAAACCGATGGAAATAGAGCGATTTGATTTCCCCCCCAGCTGACCACATCCTTTTTATGTCCCACTTCCATGTACCACCTCACAAAGTCTAGCTGACCAAGCTGATCAGAAATGAAGCACTCTAGTGCTGCTGAGAGGTAGCATGGTGGGGAGCGAGCGTGCCTTTGTCTCTGTAACTGTCAAACTGAAATTCAAGTGATTTAGAGAGACGATGCTTATGACTATTTATTAACATGCTGATGTGAAATGTCCCATGTCTGCCTGCCACTCAGTAGCAGGTGGCAGCTAACTAAACACTGCAAAATAATTTAGCTTACGTTTATGACAGGTCACTTGTCTAGTTACACCCTAACCTTCATTTTCTTGTTGCTTTAGTTAGCTCATGGATAACATGGAGATAACTAGCAGCTTGGCTAACTAACTTCTTCGGATACAAGTTTGTTTTTTTGTCCTCAAGAACCCAAAATATTTCTCGGTATTTATGCACTATAGCCAAAAGTTTGTGGACAGCCAAACATCGCATCCAGAAACATGGGATCAATGTGGTGTATGGTCAGCTCACTTTGTGTCTTGTTTTGATTCTGTTAGCAGTGAGAGTGGCTAAAATATGTAGTAGCAAGTCTAGTCCTTCAATAATTTGAATGTCAGACATGATTGGCTAAATGTTGAGGAGTTTTAACATTGGCCAGTCACTCCTAATTAATTTGACCTCTGAACTATTTCCTCTGAGCTTGACCCCAATGCCAGTCTGTATCATCTAAATCATGTTTGTTGTATAGTTGTCTAAATGCACCTGTACATCAAATCAGAACGACACTTGTATGTGTTTGTGTTGTACAGGAATGACATGCTGTGGAGAACTGTACATCGACACATCCACAGCTCTGTTGGTGGCACGGGGCATGGGCAGAAGGCTTATGTGCTGGACAGCAGGACTACATCTCTGAAGTGCTGCTTGACTGAGCTGATCGAGCAGGACAAGGAGTGCTGTAATGGCATAGGATTCGACCCACAAGTGGCTGTGTGTGCAGACCAGAGCCCACATGGCATCTTCATCCCGGTAAAAATCATCAGATAGATTGATAGCTAGCTGTTTGAAACTTAAAAAGTTCAGTTTCATTAAAAAAGTTCAGTGTTCTCATTAAATCCAATCCCCTCAAACACATGCATGCAGCACATGCTCCGTTTTACAATGGTCTGACCTCCGAAATTCCTTTACATTTACTTTACTATGGGAATCCGAGAATACACATGAATATAAATTCAGCGGAAACAGCACAGTGGGGCAAAAAAGTATTTAGTCAGCCACTGCTTGTGCAAGTTCTCCTACTTAGAAAGATGAGAGAGGTCTGTAATTTTCATCATATGTACACTCCAGCTATGAGAGAAAAAATGAGGAAAAAAACAGGAAATCACATTGTAGGATTTTTAAAGAATTTAATTGTAAATCATGGTGGAAAATAAGTATTTGGTCACCCACAAACAAGCAAGATTTCTGGCTCTCACAGACCTGTAGCTTCTTGTTTAAGAAGCTTTTCTGTCCTCCACTCGTTACCTGTATTAATGGCACCTGTTTGACCTCGTTATCTGTATAAAAGACACCTGTCCACAGCCTCAAACAGTCAGACTCCAAACTCACCCATGGCCAAGGTCAAAGAGCTGTCGAAGGACACCAGGAAGAAAATTGTAGACCTGCACCAGGCTGGGGAGAGTGAATCTACAATAGGCAAGCAGGTTGGTGAGAATAAATCAACTCTGGGAGCAATTGTAAGAAAATGGGTCTGTGGTAGCCTAGCGGTTAGGTACTGGACTATGGACCAGAAGAACCAGGATTCAAATCCCACCTCTGCCAAGCTGCCACTGTTGGGTCCTTGAGCAAGTCCCTTAACCCACAATTGCTTGGATTGTAAGACTGTATCAATTGTAAGTCGCTCTGGATAAGGGCGTCTGCTAAATGCTGTAAATGTAAAAGTAAATGTAAGACTGTATCTTCTGCATAGAGGAATGGGCCAAAATACCAGCTACAGTGTGTGCAAAAATGGTGAAGACTTACAGGAAACGTTTGACCTCTGTCATTGGCAACAAAGGTTATGTTACAAAGTATTGAGTTGAACTTTTGTTATTGACCAAATACTTATTATCCACCATAAATTATAATTAAATTCTTTAAAAATCCTACAATGTCATTTCCTAGGTTTTTTTTCTCATTTTGTGTCTCATAGTTGAAGTGTACCTATGATAAATTACAGACATCTTTCAAATTTCTAAGTAGGAGAACTTGCACAATCAGTGGATATTCAGTAATTTATTATAAATCAAGCTTTATGTATGATTTTGCCCAACTGTAGTTTAATGAAAGTTTTTATGCATGTTTAAAGTCTGTTGCTCTGTATAATACTCTTTAGCACTCGGCAGTGACGTAGGGAGTCAGGTGTCGGGAGTGATGAGCGCTGGGAAATGTAGTGAGGAAAGTAGCTGTCGTGTTTTAAGGCAGGTGAACACTTGTGAGTCCTGCTGACAGAAAAGAGAATTTGATCAGAATTTAAAGTCAGAAAAAAGCATGCAAACGTTCCACTCTTGTTTTTGTTTTCATGTTTTTAGGTTTTATAAAAGATACAAAGATAAGAATTACTGTATTATAAAGTACACTCTATTGAAAAGTACTAAATGTTTTCGTATTGTTTTTTATTAATATTAAATATTTCATTGAATTATTAACTATGGTAATGTCCGGTCAGTGTCCATTTGGTCAACATCCTGTTTCATACAGCATAATGTTAATGTTTAACATCATGTTTGTACTTTTTTTGCAATATTTAACACAATTTAAAATCAATGATTTGAGTCCCTTTCTGGTTAGTCATTAGTATTACTTCTTTGGCAGCAGGTAACAAGTTTTATTTATGTGTATAAATTTGGCCCAAATGAGCAAGCCAGGAGCAACAGTAGGCTAAAACACCCTGATACAAATAAGGAAGAAACCTTGAGCAGGACCAGGCTAAACTCTATCCTCCTCTGGGTAGGTTCAGACAAGATGAATTAATAAACAGTGTTTGGTGTAACCAGAGTCATTCAAAGCAGTAAATGTGTATAAGACACCAAATGGTCCTTGTCAGGTCCAGGTGAGATGATGCACTGCGGGGCCACAGTAGTACAAGTAGAGCTTTGTGAAAAGGCATAGATAGCAAAATGTTAGGATTGATGGGAGAGAAACCAGCCTTATACCAGATGCACATGGTGGTAAAAGTGAAAACAGGGACTCCAGTCTGCTCCTACACTCTTTGTATTCTTGCCTTAAGGTTATTGCCCTTCTCTTCCTTGTACAACAGTTTAAAAACATTCTTAGGTTCTACCAATATTCATTCAGCCCTTCATTCCAGAATGCTATGCTGTAGATGTTGGTGGGGAAAAACAAGAACAAAAAACAAACAAATAAAAATGAACAGTGGTCAATTTGTGACACGCATTGTCATTGTGTTAAATTTAGGAAATCTACAGTGACATGAAACTTGTGGGAATATTTTTATTTAGGAAAACAAAGCATCATTTGACCAGGGGTGGCCATGCTTTTGCATAAGACTAAATGTTTAGGTTGTGAGGTGCTAACTAAACACTAATTTGTTTATTCAAGACTGAGCATCACTGAAAAGAACTAAGAGTTTCCTCTCCTAAGATTTACCTAAGATGGAAACAAGCTAAAATCATAGGCTAACATTCATGCACGGCTTGATTCCTGATTAAGTATTTCATCTGACTCAGTGTTATGAGAGACTGCATCTCTTATTACACACACATAATCAGATCGAGTGCTGTAGAATCACACTTCAGTCATCTCCCTGCTCCAGCACTCTTCATTCAACTCAAAGATTTTGATCTAATTAGTTGATATGCTGAATCATTAGCTGTTCTATGACCCTTAATGAACAGATAAGTGCTTTTAGTGCTGCTTGCCCATTAATAAATGTTACTAATGCTATTAAATCTAGCACTGGGGCAGGAATAGTACAGACTAGGAGTTAAAAATGTAACTTTTGTTTTTTTTATAAAAGGTCTACAGTCAAGCCTGTTATCTGAACGTACCTCGTTTCATTACATAATGTGGATAGTGAATATTTCAATAATGGGACCCATTATCCATTATTTCCGATGGAGAAATCTCTACCTGGTTCCTGTACCTTTAAAATCCCACTTAATAATAGCATAATAGTGACGCAGGGTCTTTATTCATCACATGAACCATGACATACACTGGTCCTTCTCAAAAAATTAGCATATTGTGATAAAGTTAATTCTTTTCCGTAATGTAATGATAAAAAATAAACTTTCATATATTTTAGATTCATTGCACACCAACTGAAATATTTCAAGTCTTTTATTGTTTTAATACTGATGATTTTGGCATACAGCTCATGAAAACCTCACAAAATTAGCATATTTCATCCGACCAATAAAAGAAAAGTGTTTTTAATACAAAAAAAGTCAACCTTCAGATTATGATGTTCAGTTATGCACTCAATACTTGGTCGGGAATCCCTTTTGCAGAAATGACTGCTTCAATGCGGCGTGGCATGGAGGCAATCAGCCTGTGGCACTGCTGAGGTGTTATGGAGGCCCAGGATGCTTCGATAGCGGCCTTAAGCTCATCCAGAGTGTTGGGTCCTGCGTCTCTCTCAACTTTCTCTTCACAATTATCCAACGATTCTCTATCGGGTTCAGGCAGGTCAGGAGAGGTGGCAGGCCAATTGAGCACAGTAATACCATGGTCAGTAAACCATTTACCAGTGGTTTTGGCACTGTGAGCAGGTGCCAGGTCGTGCTGAAACAAAATGAACTCTTCATCTCCATAAAGCTCTTCAGGCAGATGGAAGCATGAAGTGCTCCAAATCTCTCCTGATAGCTAGATCATTGACCCCTGCCCTTGATTAAACACAGTGGACCAACACCAGCAGCTGACATGGCCACCCCAAGACCATCACTGACTGTGGTACTTGACACTGGACTTCAGACATTTTGGGCATTTCCTTCTCCCCAGTCTTCCCTTCCTCCCAGACTCTGGCACCTTGATTTTCCGAATTAACTGCAAATTTGCTTTCATCCATCCGAAAAAAGTACTTTGGACCACTGAGCAACAGCCCAGTGGCTGCTTCTCTGTAGCCCAGGTCAGGCGCTTCCTGCCGCCGTTTCTTGGTTCAAAAGTGGCTTGAACCTTGGGGAATGCGGCACCTGTAGCCCCTTTCTCCTGCACACGCCTGTGCCACGGTGGCCTCCTGGAATCATCGGCCCTTCTCCCACAATCCTCCTCAGGGTCGCGGTAAACCTCTTCCTCGTTGTGCAGCGTTTTCTGCCACACTTTTTCCTTCCCACAGACTTCCCACTGCGGTGCCTTGATAAAGCACTCGGGAACAGCCTATTCGTTCAGAAAATTTCTTCTGTGTCTTACCCTCTTGCTTGAGGGTCCCAATGATGGCCTTCTGGACAGCAGTCAGGTCGGCAGTCTTTGCCCATGATTGCAGTGTTTTTGAGTAATGAACCAGGCTGGGAGTTTTCAAAAGGCAGTACTCTAGGAATATTTTGCAAGGTGTTTAGAGTTAATTCGTTGATTAAGATGATTAGATTAATAGCTCGTTTAGAGAACCTTTTTCATGATATGCTAATTGGGTTTTCATGAGCTGTATGCCAAAATCATCAGTATTAAAAAACAATAAAAAGTCTTGAAATATTTCAGTTTGGTGTGCAATGAATCTAAAATATATGAAAGTTAATTTTTATCATTACATTACGAAAAGAAATTTAACTTTATCACAATATGCTAAATTTTTTGAGAAGGACCATTATGCACAAGTACGCATGGACTCTGCTGTCCTTCTCCAGCTGTTTTGTTCTCCGAGCTGTGTTTCCGGCAGTTTTCCGCCCCACACAATGATGTACATCTATGGGAGCTCCACTGTGCATAATTCACATTTTATTCGACCATGACTCCATGACTTTGTTTCGCTCTTAGTTTATCATCATAAAATACCCGGGCCACTTAATGTCATGTGCATACTTCATCATCTATCGAACTTTGACTCGGACTTTAGTTCGCTCTTTAGATTTATCTCATACCCCGGCCACTTAATGTCGATGTGCAATACTTCAACATTCTATTCGAACTTTGAATCCATGACTTTAGTTCGCCCTCTTAGATTTATCATCTACTCCGCCCAAGGGAGGTGGGTCCCTTTTTGAGTCTTGGTCCTCCCAAGGTTTCTTCCTAGAACTGGGATTTTTCCCTTGCCACTGTCCGCCCTAGGCTCGCTCATTTGGGATTGGACGTATTTAATTAGGAGATATCTAACTAAACTTGGAAAGTGCTTTGGAGACCAATGCTCCATGTAAAAGCGCTTATAAATAAAATCTGACTTGACTTGTTCTAGTGCTAAAAGCTACAATATTATATAAACAAGCATTATCCACTGAAGAGAACAAAAGTGGAAGGTGTAGGTAAGTGTAAAGTTGTTATTCCAAAGTGTATTTATTACAGCACGCTTTTAGTTCAGATAACATGTTAGGATGTTAAAATACCCAATATGTTATAGCATGAATTAGGAGTGGGTGATGTGATGGTTCTAATGTCTTCATGATCCGCCTTAACATGGGAACCCCATGAACTGTTGAACAGATTTTAATACTTCAACAAAAAATGCTGACGTGGCATCCCAAGGTGTTCTAACAACCAAACGTTACTCTGTTTGCTAGGCACCTCACATTTTTTTCTTGACAGACATACGATTATACCAATAATAACTTGTTTGTTATTACTGGTGAAAATGTGTTTGTTTGATAACACAGGAGTCAAATTATTATTTATGGAACTGGTTTGGTTTTAATGCAACAGTCACAACGCGAACAGCATTGCTTTTTAAAGAAAGCATCCCAAAAATCACTGAAAAATCACTCATACTGTTACATTTTACCAGGCCATGGATATGATACCAACAAAATGGGTAAAAATTAGTGTTATAAGGGACTTCTACAAATAGTCGAGCCTTGTTGCTACTTACCAAGTCACAGACATTTTTCAAACCCCTGGTGTACAAAAAGCGTTGAAAAATCTCATGCCATTTAGTGAGTAATGGATTGAAAGTAAAAAGTAAAAGCAAAACACTTTGTGTTTTGTTGGTGAACTTGGGGAGTTGGCATACCTGGTAAGCTAACTGCAGCCTGTGTTTCCTTTGGTTTTCTTTTGGTTGGCAGTCAATACAACCCTTTTTAGGACCATGGAGACTTATTTGCACTAACAAATACAGTACTGTAGATGTAAAAAATAAAGAAAACATCTAGATCTAGAACATCAAGATCTTCAATGAACAAGGGCTATTGTGATTCTGAATTGCTGTGTACTGTTGCTTTCTGTGCGGCTGAACCATACCACTGTAACTGTGGAGTTTTGTGTGACAGGGTTACGATGAAACAGAAATACGATGATTTGCAATACTTTTTCAACCCATATTCAATTGAATACACTACAAAAGAAACAAGATATTGAATGTTCAAACGGATAAACTTTAATGATTTTTTGCAAATATTCACTCATTTTGAATTTGATGCCTGCAAAACACGTTTCCAAAAACAGTTTTGGAACAGGGGCAACAAAAGATTGGGAAATTTGAGGAATACCCAAAAACACCTGTTTGGAAAACATTCCACAGGGAACAGGTTAACATGTCACGAAACAGGTGAGTGTCATTGCTTTGGGTTATAAAGGGAGCATCCCCGAAAAGCTCAGTCGTTCACAAGCAAAAGATTGGGACGAGGGTCAAGTCAAGGTCAAAAAGTCAAGTCAGATTTATTTATATTAAGCCTGCTTTTTTTTTCCAATGGAGCATTGTATCAAAGCAAACTATTACAGGTTTAGATTATCTCCCCTAATAAACTACGTCCAATCTCAATTGAGCAAGCTAGGGTCAGCACAACAACAACTGCGTGAGCAAATAGTCCAACAGTTTTTTAAAAACATTGTTTCTCCATGTGCAGTTTCAAAGAACGTAGGGGACTTCATCATCTACAGTTCATAATATCATCAAAAACATTCAGAGAACCTGGAGGAAATCTCTGCAAGTCAGCGGCAAGGCCAAAAACAAACAATGAATGCCCGTGACCTTCGATCCCTCAGGCGGCAACTGCATTAAAATCTCCGACATTCATTCTGTAACTGATATCACCATGGGCTCAGGAACACTTCAGAAAACCAGTGTCAGTGAACACAGTTCGTTGCCTCCATCTACAGTTTAAAGTTAAAACTATAACCATGCAAAGCGAAAGCCATGTACAGTATCAACACCAACCCAGAACCACAGCCAGCTCTCTATGGCCCAAGCTCATCTGAGATGGACTGACGCAAAGTGGAAAAGTGTCCTGTGGTCCGATGATCCACATTTTCAGATTGGTTTTGGAAATCATGGACGTTGTGTCCTTTGGACCAAAGAGGAAAAGGACTGTCCGGATTGTTATCAGCTCAAAGCCAGCATCTTCTGATGGTACGGGGGTGTGTTTAGTGCCCATGGCAAATGGGTAACTTACACATCTGTGAAGGCACCCATTATGTTGAAAGGTACATACAGGTTTTGGAGCAACATATGCCTGCCTTCCAAGCAACGTCTTTTTTAGGGACGTCTCTGCTTATTTCAGCAAGACAATGCCAAGCCACATTCTGCACGTTTTACAGCAGCGTGGCTTCATAGTAAAAGTCCTGACCAGACTGCAGTCCAGACCTGTCTCCCACTGAAAATGTGTGGTGCATTATGAAACACAAAATACGACAACGGAGACCCTGGACTGCTGAGCAACTGAAGTTGTACATCAAGCAAGAATGTGAAAGAATTCCACTTACAAAGCTTCAGCAATTAGGGTCCTCAGTTCCCAAACGCTTATTGAGTGTTGTTAAAAGGAAAGGTGATGTAACACAGTGAAACATGCTCCTGTCCCAAATTTTTAAAAATGTGTTGCAGGCATCACATTCAAAATGAGTGAATATTTGCAAAAATCAATAATATTTATCCATTTTAACATTAAATATCTTGTCTTTGTAATGTATTCAATTGAATATGGGTTGATCAGGATTTGCAAATAATCATATTGTGTTTTTATTTATGTTTTACTCAACGTCCCAACTTCATTGGCATTGGGGTTGTACAATTGCGCAGTGGTGCAGCGGTTAGCATGGTCGCCTCACAGCTCCGAGATCCCTGATTTGATCCCAACCTCAGACTTGGCCTGTGTGGAGTTTGCATCTCCTCCACGTGCTTGCATGGGTTCACTCTGTGTGTGTGCGCCCCACGATGCATTGCCCCCCTGTCTAGGATTGTTCCTGCCTTTGTGCTGCTGGCTAGGCACTGGCTTTCCTGCAACCCTGACCAGGATCTATCGAACAAGAAAGTGAATGAATGAGCTTTTGCTAACTCAAAATAAAGCTGTTCAGTTTGATACAGGGTTTAGGTGAAGTTATTTGTTACCAGCATAGATCCAGAACAAAACTCTCAAATTGCTTTTGGTAGGGGAAAGTTGATTTAATTCTGGGCCAGATTGTTCCAGTAAGATTCCACATTGTGAAGCCAATGGGAGAAATATGAAAGAGACAGTCATGATGTATGTTTATTTCTCATCAGGAGCTCACCTGTACACTTCATTAATCAGGATCACAACTGTAACATGGGCACATACCTTAACCCAGCATGAGCCTGGCAGATAAAGAGAGAGCATGAAGAAAAGCAAACCAGGGTGGCAGTCATTAACTTTTAATTACATCATTAAGGAGCATCCATGTTATTTATCGAAGCATAAGGCTTTGCAAGCTGGAGTGTTGTTATCCCCTACATTCGTCTGACAATGTGTCATTAATGAGTTTGTGTGTCTTGGTCTGTGTCTGTGGGTGTGTGTGTGTTCGTCCTGTAGGAAAAATGCCGCCCCAGTGCTCTTTGTCCTGTGTCTAACATCTCGAGGGCATACTGTGGCATGTGTGATTTTGACCCCACTCAGTTCACCTGTACCTGGGTGCCAGACGAACCAGACATTCCATCAACCACACACTCTACCTCGGGCATTTTTCATACGATGCAGACTTCTGAAACAACACACGGTCGCCTCTGTCCAACTTCTGAGGAGCTCATCTACACAGCTGCAGCGAATGCATACTATTTTATAGGTAAGATATTGAGTCAGGTTTTTTTTTCTAAAAATGTGCAGTAAAATTTCTAAAATGAAGTGTAAAGTATGTTTAAAGTATCGGTCTAATATGCTTCTTCTTATTAGCGTTATACAAGGGAAAATACTGTAAACTGGACCTTACATACATCAGTTTGGTTACCTTAAGGATGAAACTGTAATTAATTAGAAACATTAATCTAAATTTAACTCATTTGTGGATTTTGCATAACAAAAGTATTTAGTCAGCCACTGATTGTGTAAGTTCTCCTACTTAGAAAAAAATCCAGGAAATCACATTGTAGGATTTTTAAAGAATTTAGTTGTAAATAATGGTGGAAAATAAGTATTTGGTCACCCACAAACAAGCAAGATTTCTGGCTCTCACAGACCTTAATTTTTTAAGAAGCTCTTCTGTCCTCCACTCGTCACCCTGTATTAATGGCACCTGTTTGACCTTCATTATCTGTATAAAAGACAACCTGTCCACAGCCTCAAAGAGTCAGACTCCAAACTCAAACCATGGCCAAGACCAAAAGAGCTGTCGAAGGACACCAGGACGAAAATTGTAGGACCTGCACCAGGCTGGCAATCTACAATAGGCAAGCAGGGTTGGTGTGAATAAATCAACTGTTGGGAGCAATTGTCCAGAAAATGGAAGACATACAAGACCCATGATAATCTCCCTCGATCTGGAGCTCCACGCAAGATTTTTCATTCCTTTGGGTCCAAAATGAGAACAGGTGGTGAGCCAGAAATCCCAGAACTACACAGAGGGAACCTGATGAATGACCTTGGCAGAGAGCTTGTTGGGACCAAAGTAACAAAGCTAACCATCAGTAACACACTACTACGCCGAGAGGGAACTCAGATCCTGCAGTGCCAGGCGTGTCCCCCTGCTTAAGCCAGTTACATGTCAGGCCCGTCTGAAGTTTGCCAGAGAGCCTATGATTGATCCAGAAGAGGATTGGGAGAATATCATGTGGTCCAGATGAACCAAAATAAACTTTTTGTTAAAACTCAAAAAGGGGACAGGACGACCTGATTTCCGTGTTAAGGGGAAGAATGAACAGGGCCATGTATCGTGAGATTTTAAAGCCCAGCCAAAACCTCCTTCCATCAGTGACAAGCATTGAAGATGGAACGTGGCTGGATCTTCCACATGGACAATGATCCCAAACACACCGCTCGGGCAACTAAGGAGTGGCTCCGTAAAAAGCATTTCAAGTATCAAAGAGTGGCTTAGCCAGTCCCTCCAGACCTCAAACCCCATAGAAAAGTTTGTGGAAGGAAGTTGAAAAGTCCGTGTTGCCCAAAACCATCACTGCTCTAGAGAGGAGATCTGCATGGAGGAATGGGCCAAAATTACAGTTCGTATGAAAAAAGTTTGGGCAGTCCCTGATAATTTTCATGATTTTTTCTTTATAAATCATTGGTTTTCAGCAGCTCAGCAATTTCAGGTAAAATATATCATATAGCAGATGAACCACCGTGATATTTGAGAAGTGAAATTAAGTTTATAGGTTTTAACGAAAGTGTGCAGTAATTATTCAAACAAAATTAGGCAGGTGCATAAATTTGGGGCACCCTTGTCATTTTTGAATACCTTTAGCACTAATTATTGGAACAACAAAATTTGTTTTGTAAGCTCATTGACCCTTGATCTTACATACACAAGGGAATCCAACTATGAGAAAGTGTTTAGGTGGCCAATTGGAAAGTTTTTCTCCTCTCGCATCTCCTCTGAGAGTGGCAACATGGGAGCCTCAAAAACAACTCTCAATGGCCTGAAAACAAAGGTTGTTCACATCATGGTTCAGGGAAAGGGAAAAGCTCTCTCAGAGATTTTCAGTCAGTGGTCAGTTTCCACTGTGAGGAACATAGTGAGGCAATGGAAGACCACAGGCACAGTTTCTAGTTAAGGA
The DNA here is from genome assembly GCA_025084515.1 of Ancistrus triradiatus. Lineage (NCBI taxonomy): Eukaryota > Metazoa > Chordata > Actinopteri > Siluriformes > Loricariidae > Ancistrus > Ancistrus triradiatus. Next base: position 56,833 of record JAJAGP010002880.1, read on the forward strand.
ACTCCCGAAGTGCAGACCAAGAAAATCTCAGATAGGCAGAGGCGAAGGATGGTGCGAGAACAGTCATAGTCCAATCCACAGACCACCTCCAAGACCTACAAACCTCATCTTGTCTGCAGATGGTGTCACTGTTTCTCGTTTCAACTATACAGCGCACTTTGCACAAGGAGAGGCTGGTATGGGAGAGTAATGCAGAAGAAGCCCTTTTCTGCAGACACGCCACAAACAGAGTCAACTTGAGGTGTGCTACAACTATACAGCACATTTGGACAATCCAGCTTCATTTTGGAATAAAGTGCTGTGTACTGATGAAACTAAAACTGAGTTATTTGGACATAAAAAGGAGCGGAAAGAGAAACAGCCATCCCAAGACAACACTTGCTACCCACAGTAAAATTTGGTGGCGGTTCCATGCATGCTGTGGGACTGTGTGGCCAGTGCAGTGTACTAGGAATCTTGTTAAAGTTGAGGGTCGCATGGATCCCAGTTAATATCTCCAGATTCTTGAGAACATGTTCAAGAATCAGTGACAAAGTTGCAAAACCGAGGCCAACGACCCCCCAAACGTTCTGGAATGGCCATCTCAGTCCCCCAGACATTGAATATTACTGGAAAATGTGGGCTGTCCATGCTCGGAAACCATCAAACCTGACTGAACTGGAGATGTTTCTAAAGAAGAATGGTCCAAAGCACCTTCAACCAGAATCCAGACTGGAAGCTGTAGGAAGGCGTTTAGCGGCTGTTATGTTCTAGTTCTACAAAGGAGGATCTACAAATATTGATGTCATTTTTTTCTGTTGGGTGCCCAAATTTATGCACCTGCCTAATTTTGTTTGAATAATTACTGCACACTTTCTGTAAATCCTATAAACTTCATTTCACTTCTCAAATATCACTGTGTTCATCTGCTATATGATATATTTAACTCAAGTTGCTGATCTGAACAACCAATGATTTATAAACTAAAATCATGAAAATTATCAGGGGTGCCCAAACTTTTTCATACGACTGTACCAGCTACAGTGTGTGCAAACCTCGTGAAGACTTACAGGAAACGTTTGACCTCTGTCATTGCCAACAAAGGTTATGTTACAAAGTATTGAGTTGAACTTTTGTTATTGACCAAATACTTATACCAGATAACTCCTTTGTGCTTTCCCCTTTAGTGTAAACTGCCTCCCATGGCAAATAAATAAATGATTACTAGTCAGGCAAAATGGTGCTTCTTGAAATATCAAACTGCCGTTTTGTATGCATCTACAACAAGTTCTGGACTGGTGACTGAAACGGCCGTTCAGCTTTCACATTTATTCCGATGCTGATGGGAGGCAGTGTGCCATTGCTCCTTTCACCACATTATTTATTTGGTTAGTTGTGTCTGTTTAATCAAGACTAATGCAGGAGTTGAGGGGGGCTGGCTGGAGCAATGAGAGTGATTCTAGTCAGCGCTGTGCTGCCATCTGGGCACAGGCATCTAAAGCTGTGGTGCCGCTGCATGCCTCCAGATGTTTTGCGCGCCCCCACTCACAACCTGCAGGCGGGTGACACTGAGCACGCTCAGACAACTGCCTCACAGAGACTGGCTTCCTCCGTTATGGCCATTTTGCTTAAATTTATGGACTTTTCAGCTTTGCCATCTGCAGTTTATCATATTACTTCCTTCATGACATTCAAGTGATATTCTGTCGCATCCTTTTAAACGTTATCGTATGCTTAGGATTAAAATCTTAAAGAAGGAATTGGGTTAAAAATAGCATAGAGTGGCCATTTCATAACATAAACCAGACATGTAATGGATTTTCATGCATCACCAAAAGCTTATAATAGGTACAGTAGGCATATTACTAGAAACTTGTTTGTATAATGAAGGTTAGCTTTGGTTTTTTCCCCCCATAAAACTGTGATTAAACATTCTACACTGTCCTCTTATAAAATTCCAGAGATGTAAACAAGCTACCTAGTTCCATTGATGTGAGGTCCCTTCCTGCACCGCAGGTCCCTCACAACCCATTTCAGTGATTTACGAACACGACTCCCCATACACAAAGACACACGCACATTTACAACAAACTGCTGTTGCACCGATAAAGAAAAACACTGCAATAAACAGAGGGGTCCCAGGCCACTCTTCAAAGCGAAGTCCTTTTTTTGTGTATGTGGAGGGGAAGAAGATCGCTGTTCTCTCTCCCATATGGCCTCACTTCAGTTCTACCTTGAAGGAATGGATAATGAATCTCTGTATAGACACCTAGTATGTACAGTGTAAGGAATAAAGTATACTCATTGACAAGAAAATAACACACCAAGATGGAGTTGTTGGAATTGACTGAAACTTTATATGTATGAATGTAATGATGATATATGTAAGTGATTACAATATCAGAGTGAAAGAATAAGTTTATCGGTGAAAACTGTACAATTGAAAGCAGACTCCAGTACCCTGTTGGTCTGCCTCCAGCCTGGAAACCGGATGAGATACGGTTATGCATGGAGACATCCAAGTTCCATATGGTATTCTGTGGCACGTTTGCTTACAGATGTTGCAGTTGGATCCTCCACACTCGTAGGTTGCTGAAGCTGATGTCTCAACTGGTCCCATAAATGCTTGATTGGTGGTAAATCTGGCAACCGGGAAGGCCAAGGAAGTGTTTCAATCTGACAGAGACATTACTATGAAACCCATACTGTGAGCATTATCCTGCTGAAAAAAGCCAGTTGGAAGTCCTGTAATGAGAGACAGCACGTGGCTGCAGGATGTCCAGCACATATCGCTGAACTGTTAGTGTCCCTCATATCACTACTAGTGGTGACCGACTGTCATATGCGATGGCTCCCCAGATCAGCACACCAGCAGCTGGGACAGTGTGACACTCCACAACAAAGGCAGGATTGAAGTGCTCACCATGAGGCCTCCATACTCAAACCTGACTGTTTTTGGATCCCAAACGGAACCTGGATTCACAGCTAAAGACAATGACACCACTGCAAACGAAGGCAGCAATCTGACATTTCTATCTGGGTGAATTATTGTTTTGGCAATGAGTGTATTTGGAGAAATGGATTGTCAGTAATGGGGTGTCAATGGGATTATCAATCATTTGTATCCGCTATCAAAACTTACTCATGGATGCTTTACTGTTATATCTGGAAAGAGTCAGTTCTGCTCTTTGTTTTTTAATGTGTGATCGAACATGTTGAATCACTCTAGAGTTATGAACCTGAGAGTACGAGAGTATGTCAAAATGCCTGCAAACCGCAAAAATCTGGTTCTAAGGTTAATATAAACAAGAATTTAATGTTAGACTGGCACAAACAATGCAAACATAGACATTGAAAAAATACTTAGTTACCTGTTACCTGTTTTTAGCTTGGACAAAGGCAACAAATTTACAAAATACCATGAACTATAAAATGAACTTCAGTATGTTCAATATATGATTTTAAGCATTTTAAGGCCAAAACAAAATTCCACATAGTTGCTTACACTAACTTATGTTCTTTGATGACATTTCCAGTGGGGAGCTTATATTTTTGTGATTTACTTTGTAACATTGCTCACTGAAGCCATGATGTTACAGTAAATAAAGACTTTTTGATTTGTCAGAATTGAATGTTCTTGACGAATGTGCATATTTTTTCTGTTTTATCTTTACATGCTAATGCTTTTGTACATTTAGACACAGAAGTGGAGCCATACACCAGCTACGAATACAGAGTGGCAGCATGGAATAAGCATGGACATGTGTTTAGTCCCTCCTCCCGGGCTACCACTAAAGAGGATGTGCCTGAAGAAGTCCCTCCCCCCTACTGGAGTCGAGTTGGCCTTCGCGATGGGGACTCATCTCCAACTCAACTGGCCCCGCCGCTAAAGCCAAATGGTAGCTTTCAAATCTGGAAAAACCTGATCTTTATATTATAGTTGATTGTTCACCACTCGGTTGATTGCAAGCTGTTATGCCGAAATGACCCCAAAACGTGCTGCTTCCTCACCATAGCTTCACAGTTAGGAATACAACTTTGGTAGTGTACAAACAGCCAGAGAGCGGTTTTTTGATCTGTGGTTTCCTTCTAAACATCTTTCTTTCATTGTGTTATTTTTCATCCTGAACATGTACTTTTTTAATCTTACAATTAATCTAGTACCATTACTTTTTTATTACATGTTTAGTATGCTGGCTGGTTACACTGGGCTGAAGTATATCGGTTGTTCACACATGGACACGCTTGGGTAGTTAAATAATCTGCATTAATGTGACCGAATAATTTTATGAATGGCTCAAATTTACATGCGCATAAACAAGCAGCACTAAGCATAAATAACAAGCTCCATTTGAGGAAACTTCAGGGCACTTAGTATGTAACAGAAACTGCTGATTGCTCATAGGCATTCTGCTCTTTAATTAATGTGTTACCACCCAATCTGCCATGATTTAATTTTGGAAAGTTGTCCTACTTTTCTTTCCGACAAAGAAACGGAACACGGAATGATGGAGACTTGTTACATTCCAGAGTGCTTCAAATTTCTGATAAATTAAAAAAATTGTCATGAATTTGTTAGAATTCAAAACTTGTGATGACTTAGTTAGAATTATTATATATACTATATATAATATATATATATATATATAATAATATTATATAATATATATATTATATATATATATATCTATATATTTTAGTATATATATTATATAATCTATATATCTATATATATATATATATATATATAATAATATATATATCTATATATATATATACGTATATATACGTCTATATATTACGTATATATATTATATTAATATTCCATTTATATTAAATCATGCATTTTTTTTGTGGGGTAGAAGCCCTTCAGATATCACAGAGAATTTCAAAAAAGGAAAAAGTTTTCATAGTAATTAATATATTTGAAGGAACCTTGATACCTGGATCCTGGTATTATAAACCTTATAAAACTACAAAGCTCTTCGATCCCAGGTGGATCAGTCTGGGTCCTTTTCCTCTGGATGTTGAATCGGATGGTCCGTTACATGTACTGCAGAAAAGGCTGAGCCTTGGTCAGATACTTTATTTACCTGATTTACATGCACAGTGTAATACATTTGTGTACATTATTTAGATTTTTTTTAAAATCATTTTGAATGAAAAAGCTCAACTTTGAAATCTGGCAGTGTTTTTACCTGCATGGGGCAGCACAAAAAAAAAAAAAAAAAAACCCTCTTTGAGTAGCACTGCTTAGATCAAATCTGTAAAGGACATGAAATGTTGTCAAATATTTGCTCATGGCAACTGTATAAATTAATGTAAGGTCCTCCAACAAGTGCTTTGTTCCAAATTCTGTATTTGTGTCGTATTGTGCCGTTTGCTGCTGGCATCCATGTTATCTTTTCTAGAGGCACATTAAATTGTGGCTTAGATCTATCAGAAGGATCAACCTTAGAATCCTGACTTCTGAGCCCAGTCAGAGAAACAAGAAAACCCTACTTCTTTGCTCATTTTTTTAACCTTCGCTTTTGTGTTTATTTTGGATCTAGGTGGTAAAAAATTCCCCCAAAAAATCACTATTTTTTCTACGAGATGGGCAGGAATGTTACCATGGAATTGAGCAAGCTTTCACTGACCCTGGAGATATTCATACTTTCCAGATATATGTTAACCAACTGCAAAGCATGTATGCAGCCGTGTGCGCAGTCCTCCCCAAAAGTGAGTGAGTTTATGGTATGTGGTACAGACAGCGCAAAGCTAGAACGTTTAACATCATAAAATAGAAACTAATATAAATTGTCCCACGATATTAAGGTATCGGCCGCATTACTCTTTCCTGGTGGGCTATCCTTATCCACTAACTCATCTTTCATACCCTACATCAGTTACACCGAGCTAACAGTGGTGGCTTGTTAATTTGTGAACCCTTTAAGAATGTTCTATATTCTGCATAAATATGACCTAAAACCTCACCAGATTTCACACACGTCCTAAAATAGATAAAGAGAAACCCAGTTAAACAAATAGAACAAAAATATTATACTTGGTCATTTATTTATTAAAGAAACCCAGTTAAAAACAATGAGACAAAATATTATACTTGGTATTTATTTATTGAGAAATTACCAATATTTTTTACAGTGAGAGGCAAAGTATGCGTACCTTTTGCTTTCATGTATCGGTGTGACCCCCCTTGTTCAGCTGAAACTAAACATTTCCTGTAACTGTGATCAGTCCGCACGACCGGCTAGAGGAATTTTAGTCCATTCCTCCGTACAAACAGCTTCACTCTGGATGTTTTGGTGGGTTTTCCTCTTTATTAACTTTATCTTCTTTACCAGTCTTTGGTAGAACACTTGTGTGCTTAGGGTTGTTGTCTCTCTGCATGACCTCTCCTTCTCTTGAAGATTTCAGTTCATCTACAGATGTCATGATATTTTCCTTTATAATTTTTTCTGACATTAGCCAATGTGAGAGAGGTCTTCAGTTGCTTAGAAGTTTCCCCCTGGGGTCTCTGTGACCTCACCACTTTAACACACCTTGCCCTCTTGGAGTGATCTTTGTGGTCGACCACTCCCTGGGAGGGTAACAATGGTCTTGAAATTTCCCCTCCATTTTCACAAACTGTCTGACTGGTGATTGGGGAGTCCCAAACTCTTTAGAGATGGTTTTTGTACTTTTTCCAGCCTGATGAGCATCAACAACTCTTTTGCTGAGGGTCCTCAGAAATCTCCTTTGTTTCGTGCCATGAATACACTTTCCACAACGTGTGTTGTGAAGAGCAGAACCTTTGATAGATCCCTGCTTCGTTAAATAAAACAGGGTGCCCACTCACACCTGATTGTCATCCCATTGATTGAAAACACCTGCTCTAATTCATCTCAAATTAACTGCTAAATCCTAGAGGTTCACATACTTTTGCCACTCACTAATTGTAATATTGGATCATTTTCCTCAATAAATAGTGACCAAGTATAATATTTTTGTCACCATCTGTTTAACTGGGTTCTCTTTATCTACTTTAGGACTTTGTGGTTGGAAAGTCCTGAATGATGATGTTAGGTCCATATTTTTGCAAGAAATGTACAATTCCTAAAGGGTTCACAAACTTTCATCAAGCACCACTTGTACAGGAACGTTAGCCTGACTTCTTATAGAATTCATACTCTTGTCCATGGTTACAGAGTGCTGAGTCAACTGGATGTTCCTGATAGCGGTCTTTTGCTTCTACAAGAGCATCTATCTAAGCCACCTCAACGTTATCTCACCATAATTGCTGTCTGCACCAGATGAAAGAACAAACGCAACTCTCGGAGTTTCCCATTTTAGATCAGGTGATTACTGTTCTGAGGTGTACCGAGCAAACGGAGCGAGAGAGATAGAAGCGAACGGAAACAGCTCTTTCCTAGCCACACTGCTCCAGACTGATGATGCTCTTCTGTGCTTCCCTTTCCACTCCTTTTCCTAGCTTGGCAGTTTTAAGTGAGGCATGGAAGGGGGATTAACTTATACACCTGCAAGCATTACCCAAACAGTTGCAATTATTGTTGGCCCCAATACAAGGGGAGCAATTACCTGCCAGGGCATGGGGGCCTGAGGATACTGATTTAATCTCCGTGGACACCTTGTGGGCCCACCGAAGCACATCAGGCTACTGCCTGTGCCAGGCTGCAAACAAGCAAAGAACAGGGAGCGGGAAAGAAAAAAAATGGAAGAAAGAAAGAACCTTAACCACCTCTCCCTGCCCTCTTCTAATAGTCTGCCACTCCTAAAGACAAGAGCTGAAACCACTAGTGACATTCTATTAGAGCAGGATAACCAAGCTTCCATTAGGGCAAATTGCTCTGTAATTCCTTTTGTGTGTGTGTGTGTGTGTCTGTGTGTGTGTGTCTAGGTTGTGGCAGTGACTCTCCAGGGGGTACCAGATGGGGTTCCTTCTCCAGCAGTGACAGCTGTTAGTCCCACAGCTCTACACGTCAGCTGGGATGCCCCAGCTAAACCCAACGGTATTGTGCAGGAGTTCCGGATTATCCAGAGCGGAGTGGGGCTCATCCATACACACACACTTGGGGAGATGGAGTACAGCGTCAAAGGTACCAGCTCTTTGTATGGTGTTAGTTTGTGCGTTTAAACAAGACTTTGAAAAGGAACCTGAGTGTTTGCCCTATCCCTAGATCACAAGTTCAGTGCTACAGCCACTCCTGATCTGCAGGTCAATAGACTGTACACTTAACTGCTGTCTGGATGGGAAGGATAACATTCTAGTCTTCCCTCTCTATGACTGCAGCAATGCCAAACCTTTCTGAGCCCATGTGTGCCGCGTAGCACACTTTTGTGCGCTCCTCTGAGAGTGTTCAGCTGCTATGTGTTGTTGCATGAGCAGAATATGAAAAAAAAATGCCGCAGGTTGCCCCACCTATGCTGGAAGATGCATGTGCTATTTTACTGTAATTCAAACTACTGATAAAAACAGGACACCCAGCTAGTGTCATCTTGTGTTTCTGCAGTGTGTTCCCAAGCCTCTTATCACAGACATTACTGCTATTGGTGTAATCTCCATTAACAGGTTAACTTGGTCTCAGTAAACATACAGTGGTGCTTGAAAGTTTTTGAGTCCTTTAGAATTTTCTATATTTCTGCATAAATATGACCTACAACATCATCAGATTTTCACACAAGTTCTAAAAGTAGATAAAGAGAACCCAGTTAAACAAATGTGACCAAAATATTATACTTGGTCATTTATTTACATATTAAATTGCTTTCAGTATCTGGTGTGACCCCCCCTTGTGCAGCAATAACTGTAACTAAACATTTCCTGTAACTGTTGATCAGTCCTGCACACCGGCTTGGAGGAATTTTAGCCCATTCCTCCGTACAGAACAGCTTCAGCTCTGGGATGTTGGTGGGTTTCCTCACATTAGCTGCTCGCTTCAGGTCCTTCCACAACATTTCTATTGGATTAAGGTTAGGACTTTGATTTGGCCATTCCAAAACATGAACTTTATTTTTCTTTTTTTTGTGTTTTTTTTTTTTGTATTTTTTTTTTTTTTTTTTTTTTTTGTTTTTTTTTTTTTTTTTTTTTCTTTTTTTTTTTTCTTTTTTTTTCTGTAACCATTTTTGGTAGAACGGCTTGTGTGCTTAGGGTCGTTGTCCCTTGCTGCATGACCCACCTCCTCTTGAATTTCTCAAGTTCTGGACCCAGATTCCTGACATTTTCCTTTAGATTCTCTGATATCATTCAGAATTCATTGTTCCATCAATGATGGCAAGCCGTCCTGGCCGCAGAAATGCCACAAACAGCACAACCATTATACTACCCCCCATGTTCACAGATGGGAAAGGTTCTTATGCTGTATGCATGTGTTCTTTCTCCAACATAAGCTTTTCTTTTAAACCAAAAAGTTCTATTTTGGCCTCATCCGGCCACAAAACATTCTTCCAATAGTCCTTCTGGCTTCTCCACGTGATCCTTTAGCCAAACTGCAGACGAGCAGCAAATGTTTCTTTTTGAGAGCAGTGGCCTTCCTCCTTGCAACCCTGCCATGCACACCATTTGTTTGTTCAGTGTCTTCTGATGGGACTCATGAACATTAAACATTGTCAGTGTGAGAGAGGGCCGTCAGTTGCTTACAAGTTCCCTGGTGTCTTTGTGACCCGCCAACTATTACACCACCTGCTATTGGAGTGATCTTTGTTGGTCGACCACTCCTGGGGAGGGTAACAATGGTCTTGGATTTTTTCTATTTGTACGCAATCTGTCTGACTGTGGATTGGTGGAGTCCAAACTCTTTAGAGATGGTTTTGTAACCTTTTCCATCCTGATGAGCGTCAACAACTCTTTTTCTGTGGTCCTCAGAAATCTCCTTTGTTTGTGCCATGATACACTTCCACAAACATGTGTTTGAAGAGCAGACTTTGATAGATCCCTGTTCTTTAAATAAGACAAGATGCCCACTCACACCTGATTGTCATCCCATTGATTGAAACCACCTGACTCTAATTTCACCTTAAAATTTACTGCTAATCCTAGAGGTTCACAAACTTTTATCACTCACTAATATGTAATATTGGATCATTTTCCTCAAGAAATAAATGACCAAGAATAATAATTTTTTTCTCATTTGTTGAACTCGGTTCTCTTTATCTACTTTTAGGACTTGTGTGAAAATCTGATGATGTTTTAGGTCATATTTGTGCAGAAATATAGAAAATTCTAAAGGGTTCACAAACTTTCAAGCACCACTGTAAAAAATGTTTTCCAGCATCAGTTTCCTCATACAATGCCATTGGCAACCATACGAAGAGCCATGTCCCTCTATCTTTTGCTGTGGGTTCTAATGGGCCTTTGCAAGTTCATTGCACTGTGCAACAAGTACAACACATATTAACCGGCTTCTTTATTCAGTACACTTGTTCCACTGCTCGTTAACACAGATATCTAATCAGCCCATCACATGTCATCAACTCAGTGCATTTAGTCATGTTGACATGGTCAGGACAACCTGCTGAAGCTCAAACCGAGCATCAGAATGGGAAAGAAAGGTGATTTAAGGGACTCTGAACGTGACATGGTTGTTTCTAGACAGGCTGATCTGACTATTTCAGAAACTGCTGATCTATTGAGATTTTCACACACAGCCTTCTCTAGGGTTTACAGAGAATGGTCAGAAAAATGGAAACTATCCAGCGAGTTCTTGTTGAAAATGCCTTGTTGATGCCAGAGATCAGAGGACAATGGCCAGACTGTTTCAAGCTGACAGAAAGGCAACAGTAACTCAATTAACCACTTGTTACAACCAAAGTCTTCAGAAGAGCATCTCTGAATTCACAGCTTGTTGTACCTTGAAACAGATGGGCTACATCAGCAGAAACAGGGAAATTCAGTTACATAGTAATTTTTTGTACACAAAGATAAAACTATGAAATGATTGAAATGTTTGATATGAAACTTAAACTGACATGTCTTGGTGTTCAGAATTATCCAAAATATGTTGTTTCTTTCTGTAAATGACTAGTCGAGAGTGGGTAACCTGCCACAGTCCACTAAGGCTCATGTTTGACCTGGTTGGGGTCCAGATTTGAATCCTGCAGAGAATATTTGGTCTCACATTACTCACAAGCTAACTGAGAAATATTTTTCAATTACTTGTCAGTTGTTTGAAGCCAATACCACATAGTGCAACATGTTACATACACACCTTGCTAGTACAACTGGGGTAGCCTAGTGGTTAAGGTACAGGACTATGGACCAAAAGGTCCAGGGTTCAAATCCCACCTCTGCCAAGCTGCCACTGTTGGGTCCTTTCAGAACTTTTTTGTGGCGTAGGTTCAACAAGGTGCTGGAAACATTCCGCAGAGATTCCGGTCCTCATTGACATGATAGCATCACGCAGTTGCTGCAGATTTGTCGGCTGCACATCCATGATGCGGATCTCCCGGTCCACCACATCCCAAAGGTGCTCTATTGGATTGTGATCCGGTGACTGTGGAGGCCATCAGAGTACAGTGATTGTCATTGTCATGTTAAGGAAACCAGTTTGAGATGATTTGAGTGTTGGGACATGGTGTGTTATCATCAGACCAGGCAACGTTTTACCAATCTTCTGTTGTCCAGTTTTGGTGTGACATGTAGCCTCAGTTGCCTGTTCTTAGTTGACAGGAGTGGCACCCAGTGTGGTCTTCTGCTTCTGTAGTCCATCGGCTTCTAGTTTAAACATGTTGTGATTTAGAAATACTTGGTTGTAAAGAGGGTTATTTGAGTTACTGTTTCCTTTCTATCAGCTCGAACCAATCTGGCCGTTCTCCTCTGATCTCTGTATCAAGGAGGCATTGTCACCCAGAGAATGCTGATCCATGGGTATTTTCCCTTTTTGGATCAATTCTCTGTAAACCCTAGAGCATGACTGTACGTGAAAATCTCCAGCAAATTAGCAGTTTCTAAATATCAGATCAGTGTCTAGCACCAACAAGCATGCTACGTCAAGAGTCCCTCAAAATCACCTTTCTTCCCCATTCTGATGCAGGTTGAGCTTCAGCAGTATGTCTTGACCAGTCATATGACTAAAGCTTGAGTTGATTGCCATGTGATGGGCTGATAGCTATTTGTGTTCACGAGCAGTGGAAACACGTGTTACCAAATAAAATGGTTGGTGAGTGTAGTGTTAGTTTAAAGTTAAATGTAGTTACATGGCAGTGTTTTTACAAAAACCTTGTTTCTTAAAGCAGCTTTACAAGTTGAGTTAAGACCCAAATGAGCATGCCAGAAGGTGACAGTGTGCAAGGAAAAACGCCTGAGAATTATAATGAAGAAGGAAACTTGAGTAGGAACCAGGCGACATAGGGAAAACCCATCTTCCCTGAGTCCAACTGGTCAGCAGAATTATATTCCTAATAGTCACATCATAAGCAGCCAACCCGCAGTAGGGACACGCTGAGGTTTTATCAACATTCTGAGGAAAGTTGAAATTTTGCCGAATACATTTTAAGAGTTCAGTACATGATGTGAGATTCCTTTACCAAATGGTGAGAAAAAGGAGACAGGAGTCAGAGTGAGCGAGAGAGAATGCGTATGCATGCTTGCTGGATGTGGAATGATGAATTAATTTGGCAGATGAGAGGAAGCCACCCCTAGCCCACTGCTACCAGCAGACAGCAAGTAACGCAAAGAGCAGGAGGGAGTTATTCAGCGTCCCATTCGTGCAGACAACCCTTTATTTATGCACACTGTTTTCTGGAAGCAATTCTAAGGACTGAATTTCACCTGCTCCCGCAATGAGCGTGCTGCCCTGCCCATCGGCACAGGGCCCCCCTGATTTGGGGGGCTCTTTTCTATATCTGCCCAAGAAGGGAGCTGCGTTTCTGGCCCCAAGCCATCCATTGCAAGGAAAAAATTTCTTGCCTTTCCTGCCTAATGCATGGACTGACACACAGCTTCTGCACATGCTGAAAGAAGCCTGCAAAACATGAACCCTGTGTTCTGTCCTCCTCCTAGAATATAAGAATTGAATATTTTATTGGGATCAATATGTAGGCCATGCTATACTACTTTATATGAAAGTATTGTGGCTTTTTGATGACCATTAAGTTAAAGTCAAAGCATTGATTCTCACAACAAAGAAAAAAGAAGAAGGATGGAGGAGAAGAAGAAGAACAGGACAGAGTAGAAGAAAACAAAATACAACTGAAGATCAGCATAAATTGCGTCACCAAATCATGTTACACGGCATGATTAACTCTAGACTGCCAACATTTGGAAATTCCCTATCCACCTAACATGGCTTACATGGACAACTGAAGTAACTGGGAGTTGTGAAGCCCAACAGTGGCAGCTCCGATAGTCGGGATTTGAATTTTTCAACCTTCTGGTTAATAGTACAGTACCTTAACTGCACTTCATTCCCAGATAAGTTTGAGGCAGCGAAAAGGTGTTAATTTTGAAGGTAGCTGTACGCCCCATTCCAGCCGCCGCTCGAACACAAGCGATCTCACCGCGCTCGTCCCTCGGACTGCCTACTGATTGCACAAACAGGCTCATGTCTTCGGACCACCCTACTTCTCTCCCTATATTAAAACTCTTCACTTTTGCACTCACCAGCCGTACAACAAACAAGGGGTTCCTACCTCGTTAACTAGTCATTCTCAAATAAAGCGATTGTGGACTGCTATCTCTGCCTCCGTCGTTCTCTACTGACTGCAAATTGTCTCCTGTCGTCCGTCGCGTTACAGTTTGGTGTAGCCTAACCTGGAGACAGCGGCTAGTAGCTCCAGCCCCGCCGCGATACAGCGGATCAGATCGTCGAACCTGCTCTCAGCTTCCAAGAAGTGGACTCAGGCGGTGTCTCTGTGGGCAGACAAACCAAACGCTAGCTCGGCACGAGATGGAAATAGATTGGTGAGATGTCACCTTCGTCCTGTACATTCACACGTCCCCCTTTCGCAACTCATATTTCCTCCTGTTCTTTTTTCCCACCCTCCCAGCGCTCACCCGGCGTGTCTCTAAGCGAACGCCACTGCCGCCGCGGTGCCTCCTGCCCAGTTCCAATTCCTCCCAGCCCCCGCGGGCACCCACAGTCCGCTTACAGAATCGCTCGCCGGGAAAATACGACGGCGCCCGGAACGTTGTGAGGGTTTCCTCCTGCAGTTGTGAACTATGCCTCGTCCAGTCACCACCAGAGTCCGACGGCCGCCCGTATCGCCTTGGTAGTGCTACCCCTCTCCGGGCAGCTTGGATTGGGCCACCGCCATCTGGTCCCAGCAAGGCGAAGAGGCTAAGGACTACACTCGTTTTCTGACGGCCTTCCGCGCCGTTTTCCAACATCCCCGCGAGGGACGATCCACCGGTGACGTCTTGTTCACTCTGCACCAGGGCCGTCGCTCGGCCGCCGACTACGCTCTCCACTTTCGCACCCTGGCGGCTCAAAGCGGATGGAACACGTCTGCCCTTCTCTCTGCGTTCCGCCAAGGTTTGCGCCCCGATCTCAGGAGGGAACTGGCAGGGCGCGATCTCGACTTGTCTCTGGAGGAGCTCATCACCCTCACCATCCGACTGGACCAGCTCCTCGTCCCACGGCTCGCCTCTGTTCCTCGTCCTGCACACCGAGTCGTCCCACCTGACGCCCATGATCCCTCACCTCCAGCTGAGCCTATGGAGGTCGCCCGTGCTCAGCTCTGCTCCGAGGAACGCCGTCGCCGCTTCGAACTGGGCCTCTGCTGTTATTGCGGCTCGGACCGGTACCTCCGTCCTGCCTGTGACCTCGCTCCGTCCGGATCGACCCATACGGGTGAGTCGACCCCATCCTGATTCCTCCTTTGTTTTACCGGTGCTCTTGCGGCTCGCTCACACCGACGTGTCTCTCACAGCAGAACGCCTCGTCACGGAATGGAAGATCCCCTGCTCCACTCTCCGGATGCCTGCTTACCCGCATCACCGCTCCTCTCTGCCTGCTTACAAGCGCCACACATCAGGAATCTATCGCACTGCTCCCTGTGAGTTCTCTCGCCTATCCTATCGTCCTAGGGGCTTCCCTGGCTTCGCCTCCATGATCCCCTTATCTCGTGGTCCGCCCGCGCGCTCGTCCGCTGGTCTCCGTGGTGCCAGGACCACTGTCTGCTCCGCCCTGCTCTACAAGTCAATGCACTCCCGCTCGCGGATTCCATTCCTCTCCCGGATAACCTGCCCGAACAGTACAGGGACCTGTCTCCGATCTTCGCTAAGGATTCACCTCCTCCTCTTCCTCCGCATCATGCTTATGACTGCGCCATCGACCTCCTTCCAGGGGCACCACTGCCCAAGGCTCGTCTGTACCCTCTCTCTGAAGAACAGTCCATGTCTGAATACATCAAGGAATACCTCGACCTGGGGTTCATCCGTCCGTCTACCTCCCCCGTTTCAGCGGGGCCCTTCGGTCTGGCGAACGCTCCCTCCTTCTTCCAGGCTTTTATCAACGACGTGCTTCGAGACATGCTGGGCCGGTTTGTAACTGTTTACCTGGATGACATCCTGGTGCAATCGCCTTTGACTTCGCCTTCCAACGTCTCACCACGTTCGCCAGGTGCTCGAAAGGACTCCGGCTCCACCATCTCCGGGTCAAGGCAGAGAAGTGTGAGTTCCACACCCAGTCGGTGCGTTATCTGGGTTATGTGATCTCCCCCTCCGGGGTAGCCATGGACGATGCCAAACTCTCCGCCGTCCTCAACTGGCCCACGCCAGGCTCCATCAAACAGTTGCAGCGTTTCCTGGGCTTCGCCAACTTTTACCGCTGGTTTATCAGGAATTTCAGCCGCACGGTGGCGCCCCTCACCGCGCTTCTACAAGGCAAACCTCGTTCTGTCCGCTGGAACCCTGACTCCGAGCGGGCCTTCGTCGCACTCAAGTCTGCCTTCGCCCGCGCCCCTGTCCTGGGCCATCCCGATCCAGAACGCCCCTTCACCCTGGAGGTCGACGCGTCGTCAGTGGGAGTAGGAGCCGTTCTTTCTCAGCGTCTCAGCGTGCCCCCAAAGCTGCGTCCAGTGGCGTTCTTTTCACACAAGCTCACGAACTGTTGAGACCGCGAACTGTTGGCAATCAAACTGGCCCTGGAGAAGTGGCGACACTGGCTCGAGGGCTCCAAACATCCCTTCACGGTCTACACAGACCACAAGAACTTGGAATACATCCACTTGGCCAAGCGCCTCAATGCCCGTCAAGCCCGCTGGTCTCTCTTTTTCTCCCGCTTCGCGTTTACCATCACTTTCCGCCCGGGTTCAAAGAACACCAAAGCAGACGCACTGTCTCGCAGCCTCAACCCCGACACGACCACTCCAGAAGCACCCACATCCATTCTCCCGGCCTCATGCACCGTCGGCGCAATTCAATGGGACTTTGACTGCGAATTGGATGAAAGACTCTCCCAAACGCGCGTTCCACCCAAATGCCTGCAGGGCAAGAAATTCGTGCCCGTGGACCTCCGCGACCGCCTCCTCGCCTGGGCTCACACTTCCCTGTGTTCGGGCCACCCTGGAGAGACCCAAACCCACCAGCTCTTGGCATCGCACTACTGGTGGGAAAACATGCGCAGTGACGTGCATCGCTTCGTGCTCTCCTGCAGCACTTGCGCTCAAGCCAAGACCCCTCGCGCCCTTCCGTCTGGCCTGCTCCATCCTCTACCCGTGCCGCAAAGACCCTGGTCTCACATAGCCCTAGATTTTGTCACGGACCTCCCTTCCTCCCAAGGATTCACAGCCATCCTCTCAGTGATCGACCGCTTCTGCCGTGCCATCCGCTTCGTCCCTCTTCCGAAACTCACCACCGCGCTCCAGATGGCAGAATGCCTGTTCGAACACAACTTCGGCATCCCTGAAGACATCCGCTCGGATCAGGGCCCTCAGTTCACCTCTGCGGTATGGCGGGCCTTCATGAACAAGCTGGGTTCCACCGTCAGCCTCTCCTCGGGCTACCATCCTCAAACTAACGGTCAGTGCGAGCGCTCCAATCAAGAGCTCAAGAAATTCCTCAGATGCTATTGCCTTCACAATCCCCATGACTGGTCGCAGTTTCTTCCATGGGCAGAGATAGCCCAGAACTCTGTCTCTGTCACTCCTCCACCGGTCTCACGCTGTTCCAATGCGTCCTGGGCTTCCAGCCTCCTTTCGTGCCCTGGGACTCCACACCCTCGGACGTCCCAGCCGTGGATGACTGGTTCCACCGCAGCGAGGATGTCTGGTGTCAGGTACACCTCAAAATCGACAGGGCCATCCGTCGTTACAAGAGGCATGCTGACCGACGCCGTCGCTCTGCTCCCGTCTTCCAACCAGGAGACCACGTCTGGCTGTCGACCCGGGGACTACGCAACATACAGCGAAGTACCCCGTTTTCTCCGCGATTTCTGGGTCCTTATAAGATCATTAGCCGCATCAATGACGTTACGTATCAGTTGCAACTGCCTTCTCACATGCGCATCTCTCCCTCGTTCCATGTCTCGCTCCTGAAGCCCTGGTCCCCTGGCCCGTTGGCGGAGGCATCTCCTGCGGTACAGCCCCCGCCCGTCGGCCCGTTGGAGGCTTCCACCTATACGGTCCACCGCCTCCTGGACTCCCGCAGGTGAGGTACGTACATCCAATACCTGGTGGACTGGGAGGGCTACGGTCCCGAAGAGAACTGCTGGGTGAACGCAAAGGACATCCTGGACCCTCTCCTCATCCGGGAGTTCCACACCGCACGACTCGACCGGCCGGCCCCCAGTGCCTCCTCGCTCCGCCGGGCCTCCGGCAGCCGCCGCGCCCCCGCAGGCACGAGTCCTTCGAGGGGGGGTACTGTCACGCCCCCTTCCAGCGCCGCTCCCGACACAAGCGATCTACCGTGCTCGTCCTCGCCTGCCTACTGATTGCACACACCTGCTCATGTCTTCGGCCCACCTCATCTCTCCCTATATAAACTCTTCACTTTGCACTCACCAGCCGCTACACAACAAGGTTCCTACCTCGTTCAACTAGCTCATTCTTAAATAAAGCGATTGTGTACCTGCTATCTCTGCCTCCGTTCGTCTCTCTACTGACTGCAATTGTCTCCTGTCTTCCATCGGCGTTACAGTAGCTCACTAGGGTTAAATAACTAGATGTAGAGTATTGTGCAAAAGGCCACTATTAGATTTGTTTTTCTAACAATGATATAATGGGCATAGACAGTATAACGTATTGTCGATGATTGGACTGGATTCGTCAGTCCATACTACTCTTTTCCACTAATCTTCATTCCAATCTTTGTGAGCTTTAGCATATCTTTCACCCTGTTCCACTTCTGAAGAAATTGGTTTCTTTGCAGCAACCCTTCCAAAAAGACCATTCCTATTCAAAAGGGTCAACATGGCAACCTGATGAAGCTGCGAGATGTTGCTATTGCTCAAGTGTAAGGGGAGATCACACTAAATACGTGCCACTGTAGCCTATAGAAGCTGTCTTTTTTCTGTTTTTTTTGTAATACTGCATACATAATTTTTCCTGTATTTTCTGGTTGTATTAAATTAAAGAGGCTGTGAAATAATTATATACAGTGGTGCTTGAAAGTTTGTGAACTCTTTAGAATATTCTATATGTTTGCATAAATATGACCTAAAACATCATCGGATCTTCAAATAAGTCCTAAAAGTAGATAAAGAGAACCCAGTTCAACAAATGAGACAGAAATATTATACTTGGTCATTTATTTACATATTAGTGAGTAGCAAAAGTATGTGAACCTTTGCTTTCAGTATCTGGTGTGACCCCCCTGTGCAGCAATAACTGCAACTAAACGTTTCCTGTAACTGTTGATCAGTCCTGCTCACTGGCTTGGAGGAATTTTATCCCATTCCTCCGTACAGAACAGCTTCAGCTCTGGGATGTTGGTGGGTTTCCTCACATTAACTGCTCGCTTCCACAACATTTCGATTGGATTAAGGTCAGGACTTTGACTTGGCCATTCCAAAACATTAACTTTATTCTTCTTTAACCATTCTTTGGTAGAACGGCTTGTGTGCTTAGGGTCGTTGTTCGTGCTGCATGACCCACCTTCTCTTGAGATTAGTTAATGGACAGATGTCCTGACATTTTCCTTAGACTCTCTGATATAATTCAGGAATTCATTGTTCCATTCAATGATGGCAAGCCGGCCTGGCCCAGAGCGCAAAACAGGCCCAAAACAATGATATACCACCACCTGTTTTCACAGATGGGATAAGGTACTTATGCTGGAATGCCGTGTGTCCTTCTGATCTCATTGTCCACAAAAACATTTTTCCAATAGCCTTCTGCGTGTCCCACGGATCTTTATGATTCTTTTTGGAGAGCAGTGGCTTTCCACTTGCAACCCTGCCATGCACACCATTGTTGTTCAGTGTTCTTCTCTGATGGTGAAACCATGAACATTCAATTAGCCAATGTGAGAGAGGCCTTTCAGTTGCTTAGCAGTTACCATGGAGTCCTTTTATGACTTGCAGCTTCCAATTACCTACTGCTTTGGAGTGATCTTGTTGGTCGACCAATCCGGGAGGGTTAACCATGGTCTGAATTTCTTCTATTTGTACACAATCTGTCTGACTGTGGATTGGTGGAGTCCAAACTCTTTAGAGATGGTTTTGTAACCTTTTCCTGTCTCTCCTATGTTGTTCGTGCCATGATACAGTTTCACAAACGTGTTATGAAGAGCAGACTTTGATAGATCCCTGTTCTTTAAATAAAACAGGGTGCCCACTCACACCTGATTGTCATCCCATTGATTGAAAACACCTGACCTTCAAATTAACTGCTAATCCTAGGGGTTCGCACACTTTTGCCACTCACTAATATGTAATATTGTATCATTTTGCTCAATAAATAAATGACCAAGTATAATATTTTTGTCTAATTTTGTCTCATTTGTTTAACCCCTGTTTAATTGTTTAATCTTTTTATCTACTTTTAGGACTTGTGTGAAAATCTGATGATCTTTTAGCTCATATTTATGCGGAAATATAGAAAATTCTAAAGGGTTCACAAACTTTCAAGCACCACTGTATATGCTCTAACTGTTGCTAAAACACTGCTATATCTAATCTAATGGTGGCCTAAGACTTTTGCACAGTACTGTATATGTCACATTTTAGCTCTTACTCCCATTGAGCATTGAAATAGAAGAGCTACACACACATCATTTTATAAACTATATAACTAAACTTTTAACTAAATCTTATTATTAACCAGAAATAACCCACTGACTATAATAATAATAATAATAATAATAATAGTAAATTCTTGTAATAATAATTATTATAATTTTATCGTTGAGCAATTTATGTAAATAGGAGCTATGCAAATAGCACATATGTGCTTTAAGTGTCTCTCTCTGGAGGAAATATGATATGCATAATTCATGTGGCATGCGAAAGAGAGGGGAAAAAAGGCGAATGCTAGTCGTTCCTCGCCTGCCGACACTATCAATGACATGATTATCAAATCTGAGCAGGGTGCATATTTTTGGGGAGCGTCTGATCTTCTTCCAGTCACAATTAATATGAATGAAATGGCATGCTGAGAGCTTGTCCTCGGAGAGGGAGTCAGCTCCGGGAACGCTGAAAACACGGCGACAGAATGAGCGCAAACAGAAGGCACTGGCACGGCTTCCTTTGAGAAGTGATATCCGTGCTAAAGTGCTGTCATTTATCTCGCTATCTTTTTTGTATTATTTCACTTATTTAACACAAGCGCTTCAGCAGGACCGGGGACTGATGGGAGTTTAGTGGGATGCCACAGTATGTTAGTACTTAGAAAGCTTTGTTTGGTATTACTTAAAACAAGTAAATAAGTGTTCCGTAAGCATGGACAAGAGTGCTTCAGCGGTGGAGGCTTTTGGCTTTATGGTTTTCCCTCCACTGTTGCTCATGAGGACCTTTTGTCATCTCCCAGCTAGTTCCTTTAAAGACATCAAACCCCTTGTAACCCTGGAAAGCAGCATGTTTTTGTAAATAAGCTTGAAATCAAGGTTTTTCCAGACACCCTGGAGCTCCCTGTCAGCTCTCTGCCGAGTGAAGATATTTAAGCGTTGGGCCATTCACAGTTCTAAAGGTCCAGGAGTTGGCAGACAAGGCGGCAGGAGCATAACAAGCTAATCAGCTGCTCAGGGATTCCAGGCACGTCACAAAACGATAGCTGATTTGGCTGGCTGGCAATGCAGCGCAGTTAGGACTTGGAGAGAGGTGATGGCAGGCCTTGACGTACTGGCTATGTTGGATTGTGTGTTGTTGGTATTGAGGAAAGGAGAGGTTCATGTCTTTTCAATTTGTGGATAGGCTGTGAGCAGTGCATCACTTTTTCTAGCTCAACGCTTGAAGTTGTGAATGGTAAAAATGCACTGTAGATCTCACGCCTATGTTTAATAGTAAAAGCAAGAGCATTTCCAAACACACAAAGTACAATGAGAAATTACAGGGTTGGAGCTAAACAGGAATCCACTTATTAGTGGGGCTAAAACGCTTAAATTTGCTAGGGAGCATAAAGATTGGACAATGGAAATAAGTCATGTGGTCTGATGAGTCCAGACTTGCCCTTTACCAAAGCAATGGGCACGTTAGTGTAACAAGGGAAGTGTGTGAAGCAATGTTGTCATCCATAGTGCCCACTGTACAAGCCTCTGGAGGCAGGGTTATGATCTCGGGCTGCTTCAGCTGGTCAGGTCTAAGCTAAGCAACATTATGTGGTAATAAAATGAAGTCAGCAGAGTACCTGAATGTACTGACTGACCAGGTTATCCCATCAATGGAGTACTGCTTCCTTGATGGCCTGGCATATTTCAGGACAGCACTGCCAAGATTCATCAGGTTCAAATCAAATCAATTCTGTGAACATTTTCACCCATGATCTGGCCACCACAGAGTCCTGACCTTAACTCTATTGAATGTCTTTGGGATGTGTTGGAGAAGACTTCAGAGAGTGTTTCGACTCTCCGTCGTCAATACAAGATCTCGGCCAAAAATTAATGGATGGAAATAAATGCTGTGACATTGCATAAGGTCATCAATACAATGCAATGTCAAGGGTGTGATGTCATCAAACTAAAGGACACAGTGTATGTGTGCATGTGTGTGCGCTCACAATCTTACTCGCGGATCACTTTATAAGGTACACCTCCTTGTTTACACTGTAGTCCATCTGTTTCTCTGCAAAATTTCTTAGTCCCCTTTGCCCATTCAGGACCCCCACAGTACCCAGAGCATGCAGTTATGTCAGATATGTAAATGATTACATGTGTGGTCTGATTAGACGCTGGGTCATGCAACACGAGGGCATAAAATTACTTCCCCTGCTGCTCTATAAAAATGCCCTGAATCCACTTTTGGGTAGGGTTCCTCTTGGTGAGAGATTGTTGACTGGTAGACTTGCCTCTATGACACATTTCCCCACAGTTGGACCTGTAGATCCTCCACATTCATAGTTTGCTGAAGCTTGTATTCTAGCTGAACCCATAAATGCTCGATTAGCGTTGAATCTGGTGACCAGGCAGGCCAAGGAAGCCAATGTAATGCAATGGTTTCCCGGATCATTACACCAACAGTCGGGGCAGCATGCCACTCCACAACAAAGGCAGGATTGAAGAGCTCACCGTGAGGCCTCCATACTCAAAACCACCTTCGGATCCCTAATAGAACCTGGATTTGTCGCTAAAGACAACACAGTCCTAGTCCATAGCAGTCCAGGTTTCTTGTTCACAACACAACTGCAAACAAAGACAACAATGGCTGCCTGTCAATGGCAGGACACATAATGGGCTCTGGGACAACAAATGTCCTGGGCAGAGACAGGGGTGTGTTGTGAAAGGGTCACCTGTGTCTGGATGGTGCAGTGTGTGATGTGTCAGTGTCCGATGGGTCAGAGCCTTGTTTCTAAATTTATGACTGATGAGTTAGTGTGTACATACAAACAAATCCGTATCAGACTTCTAATAATGCATTGTGAACTAAATCACTTTACACCACTATGTAGACAGCTATCCAGAATTTTTTTGTTATAAAAAACATGAGAAGCCACTGGTCAACTCTTGGGAAATATAAATGGGATTACATAGGATACAGTAGGGCAAAAAAGTATTTAGTCAGCCACTGATTGTGCAAGTTCTCCTACTTAGAAAGATGAGAGAGGTCTGTAATTTTCATCATAGGTACACTTCGACTATGAGAGACAAAATGAGGAAAAAAAATCCAGGAAATCACATTTTAATTGTAAATTATGGTGGAAAAAAAGAATTTGGTCAAAAACAAAAGTTCAACTCAATAGTTTGTAACATAACCTTTGTTGGCAATGACAGAGTTCAAACGTTTTCTGTAAGTCTTCACCAGGTTTGCACACACTGTAGCTGGTATTTTGGCCCATTCCTCCATGCAGATCTCCTCTAGAGCAGTGATGTTTTGAGGCAACACGGACTTTCAACTCCCTCCTCAAATCTTTTATGGGGTTGAGGTCTGGAGACTGGCTAGGCCACTCCAGGACCTTGAAATGCTTTTTACAGAGCCACTCCTTCGTTGTCCGAGCGGTGTGTTTGGGATCATTGTCATGCTGGAAGACCCAGCCACGTTCCATCTTCAATGCTCTCACTGATAGAAGGAGGTTTTGGCTTAAAATCTCACGATACATGGCCCCGTTCATTCTTCCCTTAACACGGATCAGTCGTCCTGTCCCCTTTGCAGAAAAACAGCCCCAAAGCATGATGTTTCTACCCCCCTGCTTCACAGTATGTATGGTGCAACTCAGCATTCTTATTCCTCCAAGAACATCGAGTTTTAGTTTTTTACAAAACGATCTTTTTAGTTTTATATGACCACATGATTATTCTCCCAATCCTCTTCTGGTCATCCATATGCTCTCTGGCAAAACTTCAGATGGGCTTGACATGGTACTGGCATTAAGCAGGGGGACATGCCTGCACTCCAGGATTGAGTCCCTCTCGGCGTAGTGTGTAATGATGGTAGCCTTTTTACTTTGGTCCCAGCTCTCTGCAGGTCATTCATCAGGTCCCTCCATGTAGTTCTGGGATTGTTACTCAACGTTCTCATTATCATTTTGACCCCACAGGATGAGATCTTGCGTGGAGCCCCAGATCGAGGGAGATTATCAATGGTCTTGTATGTCTTACAGTTGCTCCCACAGTCGATTTATTCATACCAACCTGCTTGCCTATTGTAGATTCACTCTTCCCAGCCTGGGGCAGGTCTACAATTTTCTTCCTAGTGTCCTTCAACAGCTCTTTGGTCTTGGCCATGGTTGAGTTTGGAGTCTGACTGTTTGAGGCTGTGGACAGGTGTCTTTTATACAGATAACAATTAATACAGCCATTAATACAGGTAATGAGTGGAGGACAGAAGAGGTTCATAAAGAAGAAGTTAGAGGTCTGAGAGAGCCAGAAATCTTGCTTGTTTGTGGGTGACCAAATACTTATTTTCCACCATGATTTACAATTAAATTCTTTCAAAATCCTCCAATGTGATTTTTCTGCATTTTTTTTCTCATTTTGTCTCTCATAGTTGAAGGGTACCTATGATAAAAATTACAGACCTCTCTCATCTTTCTAAGTAGGAGAACTTGCACAATCAGTGGCTGACTAAGTACTTTTTTGCCCCACTGTACATTACCTACACACACAGGTTTGTAGTGTCAAGTGTCAGACTATTGACAGTATGGGCAGAAGGTTCACTATTTATGCCTTTTTCTATAGCAATGGTTTAGAGAGGACCGAAAGATAAAGCTTTGGATTGATACTTCTGCTCACCAAGATACACTATATATACACTATATGGTCGATTAGGTTAAGTGAAGGGAAATCTTAATGCTTAAGCATACCAAGAAATTTTGGACAATTGTATACGTTCAATTTTGAGAAAACAGTTTGGGGAAGGCCCTTTTCTATTCCAGCATGATTGTGCCCCAGTGCACAAAGCAAGGTCCAAGGCATTGCTGGATGAATTTGGTGTGGAAAAACTTGAATGGCCTGCACATAGCCCTGACCACACTCCCATCAAACACCTTTGGGGCGAGCCAGGTCCTCAACATCAGTGTCAGATCTCACAAATGCTCTTCTGGCTGAATGGGAAAAAATTCTCACAGACACAGTCCAAAATCTTGTAGAAAGCCTTTTCAGAAGAGTGGAAGGAGGCCAACTCCATATTAATGCCTATGTGTTTAGAATGGGATGTCATAAAAGCTCCTGTAGGTGTGCTGTGTAGGTGTCCCAATATTTTTGTTCATATAGTTTATATGGTGTAACATCAAAATACACACAAAACATTAAATAACAGAACGCAAAACAGCATTACTTATGAAGAGACTAAGGGAAATTATATAGTTTTATAGTAATTTGTATTCAGACATGTACCTCCCAAGGTTTTTTCCTCATAACACTTAGGGAGTTTTTCCTTTCCACTGTCGCCCTAGGCTTGCTAAATTTGGGATTGGACGTAGATATTAGGAGATAATGTAAAGTTGTAAAGTTGCATTGAGACAGTGCTCCATTTTAAAAAGCGCTATATAAATAAATCTGGGACGTGACTGTGGACGTATACAGTATTTGAATAATTATTAATACATGTATCTGTTTATTTATTTATTCAGATTATTATTTTTGCCCCTTATAAATGCTCTTCCTTGTAATGACTACTTTGTAAAATAAAGCAGGACCTTATTGCTGGATTAACATGAACATGAAAGAGGAGATCATTAGCAACGTGGGCCACATTGAAGTGGTATTACAATACTTTTGCACCTTTTGGTTAGGCAAGAAGCAGTTACACATACTGCCTTTTGTTACTGACATGAATAATAACCAAATGTATGAAAGGAAACATTAGTATTAGTGTTAAAGTGCTGCTCTGTTCCACAAGGATAAAGGTAGGGATACAAAAGCACACGCATTAAAGCAAAGGTAGAACCATTAATTCCTTGAAATAGAGCTGGAATAATTGCTCAGTTTCTTCGTTGCTCAGAGTTTAATGTGTCACTGTCCACCAACAGGACGTTCCAGCGAAATGAAGCTTTTTGTGGGTGTTTTTTTTTCATCTCGGTACAGAAGAGTGCAGAGGTGTGTGTGCGCGTGTGTGTCTGTGTGTGTGAGAGAGAGTGTGTAGGAGTGTGTGTGTGAATGAAAATGATACTGTGGTGCATTTGCAAACAAAATGTGCTGGTAGTAATTGACCTCGGCGTTGGAATAAGTTAACCTTGACTCAGGCACTAACAGCATCTTCAGAGGAAGCACCATGATTTCTCTGAAAGTGCCATAGAAAAACAATGCCCTTTTGTTTAGGCTTAATTACCAAATTATCTGCAAGGGTGTGTGTGTGTGTGTGTGTGTGTGTGTGTGTGTGTGTGTGTGAGAGAGAGAGAGAGAGAGTCACAGTGTCAAGACATTCCCACAGACTTTCTGTTTTGCACAGACAATGTTTCCTTTTTTTATTTTTTGTAATAAAAATATTATTTAAAATATTACTATAAAAAAAAAAACATATATATACATATATATTTTATATTTTGTAATAAGATTTAGTGATGCATAATAATATCAGTATTAATTTTTGTAGTAGTATGCAGCATCTGATCACACCTCATTTTTTCCGCTTTGCTATTGTGTGTAACTACAAGATATCAAATAGTGGTTATGATGTCATGTAGCTAAGAATACAAATAACAGCATGTAGCTACATGTCTATTTATTTTCCACCACATAAAATAAGCACTAGAAAGTGTTTTAGTAGGCTTTTAACTCTGAAAAGACTGAATTATTAAATAACTAATTCGATCCATTGTTATTTTTGCTCAGTTTTAATGTAGTCCATCAACAGAGTTGTAAGTGAAATTATTCATCTTAAAACCACATTGTGTTTGTGTGCACACGTGTTTGTGAATGTTATTATTATTAATATTATTATTAATCTTAAAATTAGGATCAATATAATCGTTTTACATCTTTTTTACATACATTCTTGCATCGAACAGCACTAAAAATGAAACACTATACATACACATTTACAGCATTTACAGCATTTAGCAGACGCCCTTATCCAGAGCGTGGTAGCCTAGCGGTTAAGGTACTGGACTCTGGACCAGAAGGTCCATGGTTCAAATCCCACCTCTGCCAAGCTGCCACTTAACCTACAATTGCTCAGATTGTAAGACTGTATCAATTGTAAGTCGCTCTGGACAAGGGCGTCTGCTAAATGCTGTAAATGTAAATGATACAAGTCTAAGGGACCCAAGGACCCAACAGTGGAAACTTGGCATATGTGGGATTTGAACCCTGGACCTTCTGGTCCAGAGTCCAGTACCTTAACCGCTAGGCCACCACAGTCCTACACACACAACTAATCCAGATATGAAATTATAGTAATAATGTTTCATTTTCTGTGAGCGTTTACAATGATCCATGTTGTATTTCAATGCGTTTTAATCTAAAATTAACTAAATGTATGTTACATATCACAGTTTTGGTCAGTAGATAAACCGTCAGTTGTCTGCTCCAATAGTTTGTCAATATTTTGCAAATGAAGCAGTTGAAGCAGCTGGATGATTTAATGCGATGCATGCTGTACTGACTCGTCCCCCTGCAGACGCAGAGTGAGTGTTCAAAGTCATTGGTCTCTC
This sequence comes from Ancistrus triradiatus, assembly GCA_025084515.1. NCBI lineage: Eukaryota > Metazoa > Chordata > Actinopteri > Siluriformes > Loricariidae > Ancistrus > Ancistrus triradiatus. Next base: position 84,427 of record JAJAGP010002880.1, read on the forward strand.
TCGCTCCGAGCTTGCGAGCAGGCCTGTCTGACTCCCCTTTGGAGCTAATATTTCTCTGTCACAGAACACGCTAGCAAGTGGCCATGTTGTGACACATGAGAGGAGCAAGGAGGAGAGGAACCTCAACCTTCTTTAAATGATGCCTGAGCTGAGAGTGGGGGAGGATCGGAGCGGCCAGCAGGAACTTGAGTCTGTAAAAGGCATCACGGGTCATGCCAATCTCCGTCGCCGTGCTCGATGACTTCATAATACGCTCGGGGCTAAAAAGTTTTTTAAAAAGTAAAAAAAAAAAGAAAAACACAAATAAAAACCATTAAGTAACCATACACGGGAAGTCTGTGCTTTTTTAGAGGCGTTATCAGTGCAGCTAGTGAGGTGTTCCAGGCTTTTCCGCTTCAGTTTCTGTAACTTCAGGGACATGACGTGAGCGACCACCAGCTTCTCATATTCTCTAATGCAAACAGTAAACGGCAGCTTGTCAATAAAAGAGCATTTTATGTCATTTATTACCCCACACTTCCTCATTGCTCTGTACAGAACAATTTGGGTGACAGTTATGACATTGTTTCACTTTACGTTAGCCTTGCGCTACAAATGGACCAGCGATGCGCTCAAGGGATTGTTCCTTCTCTTTTTTCTAGTCTCGTATGACTTTTTTACTTGTCCTGTCATTTTATTGAAGTTACATTTCCCTTTATTAGACTTAGAGTGCCCCCTTGAGTCGGCATAAGACGGAAGAAACACTAATTCTTTAAGAAATCGGAATTCAAGGAATAATTATTTTACATTGACTGTGTATTAAACAGTTATGCCTTTTTAATGGCTTTTCATGCACTGGTTAAGTAGAAATAGGTTACTATACATGGTCGTGCTAGAAGGAATATTTATATAAGTGTAGCTTTTAAAAAATGGTGCAGAAAAGTGTCCTTCAACACACTTGATGGAAGTATTTTTATTTCTTGTTATTACCACAATCACGTTTTTGCTTTGTATACATGCATTCAAGTGCAATTACATTTAATAAATTCATTTAATCTATCCCCGTCCAAGGGGTTAACGCATGATCTGATACTGAACCAGTACTGCTGTTGCAATGTTGTGTTCTTTGCCATGCCGGAGCACATACACAGACATGGTGTGCATGGTGATGGTGAAGCCAAGCTTTAAAGGCAGCGTTCAGCAGCTGTCCATTTGTATTTAGTATGCCCAGCATAATACTTTACTTAACCCAAACACAGTTCAGCGTTCTGAAAACACTGATCTTGGTTTGGGTTAAATGAAGGGGGTTGGAAAGCCTGCTAACCAGAAACTCGAGTGCATGCACTTTTGCAGCTGTGATCTGCAATGGTAACTCAATTGTAAAGTCAAGCTGTACAGAAATGTTTAAGTAAGGATTCAGTCTGAAGTGTTGCAAGATGGTTCTGTAAGAGAAAACACTTTGTAGGAAAAGTGATAATTAATCAAATTTTGAATCATTTTTCTACCTGTATTTTAATAGTGGCAGGCTTGTTACTACTCAGTGTTATATTTGGAATGGAGTTCAATCACACAGCACTACTGCTGAATGCTTTTTGTTAGATTTTGCATCACTCTCTAATAATGCTAATTATTATTTTAAATAAACCAGACACATTTTTTACTACACTTGATCTTTTTATGAGTTTCTATTTAAAAATAAAATCCTCTGATAATTTCTTGTGTTTTAATACACTTGCACACAGAAGGATTTTTATTAGTGGAATAGCTGCACATAAAACACTACAATATTAAACAAGTACAATAAATAATAAGACACCAACAGTGAAATAAAAATTTGATTGTACAAATTGTCCATGGCATACACAGTAAAGGTAGATGGTGTGCTGTAGAGAGTGCAGCATGTGTAGACTATAGTTTCTGAATTTACAATCTCACAAAAATATATATACATATGCAGATCACAGTAACATTTAATTCGATATAACAATAATTAACAAAAATGTTTGTTTTTATTTAACATAGTGTGTCAAACTGAATTCTTCTTGTTTAATGAATCTATAAAGGCTTCCCAGAATTTTCCAGAATGGTGAATGTGTGCCTGTGTGTTTGTATGTCTTAAGTTTGCAGCCTCTCTCAGCTTTGTTGTTTTGGTATCTATAGAGAGTGTGAGCTAAATGTATTTGTGCCACTGTTGCAGGACTGCAGCCTCACACCGACTACAGCTTTGTGCTCATGGCTTGCACGCTGGCTGGCTGCGGAGCAAGTAAGCCATCTATGGGCCGTACACTGCAAGACGTGCCAGCAGGTTGATGCACTTCCACATACACACACTGGTGTTTTTATTTTATTTATTTATTTATTGTTCTGGGCTATTTCCATTGCTGCAACTAAATAATGCTACGCCTATTCTTAACCCTATCCTCCCTGACCAAAAGCAGATCATTGGCTTTGTTAGTTTTTCTACATCTAGGCATTTAGCAGGCACCCTTATCCAGAGCGACTTAAAACTGATCCAGTCTTGGCAATTACAACTGTTACAATCCAAGCAATTGTGGGTTATGGGTCTTGCTCAAGGACCCAACAGTGGCAGCTTGGTGGAGGTGGGATTTGAACGCTGGACCTTCTGGTCCATAGTCCAGTACCTTAACCACTAAGCTACCACAGTCCCAGTTTTTCAAATACAGTCTGCATTTTGGTGGGGTTAAAAAGTTACCATGTGCATGTGAACTTTTTGGTAATAAAGACCCCCCCACCCATGCATAGTATTGCTTTAAATACGTTGTTTTTTTATTAGCTTTCCTGAAACTTCATCACAGAGTCAAATTGTCATTCAGATACCATGTCTGTCATGACCACGCTCACTTGTAATTTATGACTACACTATTAAACTAAATAGACTCTGTCTTTTTGTTCACTGCAGGTGTTTGGGCCATACCGAGGCACGTCCTGGTGAACAGCACAGCTGTTGAACTCTACTGGAGTCAGCCATCCAAGCCCAATGGCCTGATCACACAATATCGACTCCTGCGTGATGGACAGATCATCTACGCTGGTGGTGCAAATGACAGCACCTACACAGACACTGACCTGCAACCCAACACCAGGTCTGAATCTACACAGCACCTAGCCATAACCATCTATGAACACAAGATTATAGTATAGTACCTTATTCTCTTTAACACTTCTTAAGACTTTTTTAACTCTCTCTCCCCACATCTGCTTTGATACCAAGACAAATGATTAGTATTGCTGGTTATTAGGTAATTTATTGGTATGAAGTGGATTATCTAAAGGGCATGTACCAGTGGTTTGTTTCATTAATGTTATGATATACAGTACTGTGCAAAAGTCTTAGGCCACCATTAGATGTGTTGTTTTAGCAGTGCTGTTTTGATCAACGATTGGACCCAAAAATGTCAAGCTTGGATTTGTCACTCCATAATCCTCTTTCCCACTGATCTTCATTCAAATCTTTATGAGCTTTAGCATATCTTAGCAGGTTCACCCTGTTCCCCTTCCGAAAAATGGTTTCTTGGATGTTACCCTTTCAAAAAGACAACTCCTGATCAAGCTTATGAAGCTCTGGGGTAAACATTTCTCAGAATTGCTCAGATGAGATAACCGGTTTGGTTTTAAGAGGTTTCCTGTCCTATAAAAATTCACACAACATCTAAAACTGCTCTTCTCAAGAATGTGAACCATGTCCTGAAGAACTAAAAAAAACTGACTTCAAATGGTCCAACTCTAAGAATGTAGAGGCATGAAGCTGGAAAAGTGATTATGTGTTCATCAAGAACTATATCGACTGTCCCTAGAAGTGGGCATACAACAAAGACCACACCATGACCACAATGTGCACTGCAATAGCAGGTGAACAAAAACCAGCAGCAAAAGGCCTGCAGTTGTCTCTGTTGAAGTGTTCATTATGAAAAAAATCACTGCTGTTAAGCTATTAAGTGTGGTGAAAGGGGCTTAATGGTTTAGGATTTCCAGGCAGAATATTAGAATACAGCCAACAACACATAAATAATGGGACCAACATGAATCAGAATGGCCTCCATCACACCTGTGGCACCCCCTACCCTACCCCTTGGGTACTCAGGCTGCACTCAGGATGTGAAATGACTCTTCCAGAGACAAAACTCCAAGCCCCCCACCTTGGGCTGGTCCCAAAGACTTGTCCTGGTCCATAGAAATCCTCATTCACAGGCCTGAATGACTACAGACCCAATGCTCTGATGTCGCTGGTAATGAAGTCCTTTGAACAACTGGTGTTGGACCACCTAAAGAATGTCACAGGACATACAGTATACCAGTCGAACGGGTTAGTGGATAAGAATGTTAAATGGGACTGTACTACCACCTACAACATCTTGACCACCCCAGTGACATGTGCAAGGATCCTGCAGCAAGGAACATCATCTACTCTCTTCCAAACTCTTCCAGTTCACAGTATCCAACACTATCTGTCAGTGGATCACCAGTTTCCTGACAGGCAGGAAACAGTAGATAAGGCTGGGGGTGTGACTTACGGACAGTCAATGCTGGTGTTCCCCAGGGATGTGTAATCTCCCCGCTGCTCTTCCTGAATGCACCTTCACAGACCCAGGTGGTGATCTCTGTGTTTTCAAATAGCACCATGGTCACCACACTCATCCAAAATGGTGATGAGTTTGCGTGTCAGCAAGTGGCACTATGGTGTAGTCTGAACAGCTGGGAGTTGAGCATGTACAAGCCTGTGGAGATTACAGTTAACTGTAGGAGACATCCCTTCAGCACTGCTCCCCCTCACCCAGCCCTGCACCAACCATGGTGGCATTCAAGTTTCTGGGAACTATCATTTTCCAAGACGTGAAGTGGGAGCCCAGAGGATGGACTGTTTTTGCAGCAATGGAATTTTGCAGCAATGCAGCCACAAGGGCTGTTAATCCAATTCTACATTGCAGTCATTGAATATCCACATCCGTCATGGTCTGGTTCGGAGCAACCACAAAGCAGGACTGGACCATTCTGCAGCATAAAGTAAGAACAACAGAAATAATCACTGGTGCTCAGCTGAAAACCTTCCAACATTTGTACTCTTCAAGAACCAGGAAATGGACAGAGAAGTTCAGTACAGATTCCTCACACCCCGGACACAACTCCCTCCGCGATACAGAAGCCTGGATACCAATACGAACTGACACAGGACCAGTTTTTTTTCTTATGCTGCCACCACCTTAAATGGCTGATCAGTATCATTTGCTATCTGCTGCATTTTCTACTTTAATGTTACCTCAAATAGTTAGTACTCATTACATCACAGCACAACTTCATTTAAACAAAGGATGCACACTATTGTTGCTTACTTAACCTCATGCACCTTATTTATATGATTACTTGCCAGAGCCAAATTCGACTAAATTATAAAAGGAAATAAAAATCTGCCCTTTATCTTCAGTAGTTGGACTAGAGACTGTTCTAACTCGGTTGATGTCTTTAGAGAGTTTTTGTGCAAGTTACTTGCATTTGTGTGGATGACTTTCCAACTACTTGTGGACTAAGTGGGCTACTTATTTGTAACAAGCTGTAAGTGGTGTTCTTAAGTGTACGTGCCTGTCCTATTGTAAGTAGTACTTTTGTTCCTCCCCCTGCTACCTATATTCTCTCTAACCTGTAACTGTATAAACTGGTTCATATTCACTTGTTGAGTCTCTATTTCATCTGGCTGATCTTCCATGTTGTTCATAATACTGTCTATCAATGCATTTTTGGCTTCAGTCAAACAAATAAAAGTATCAGGTCCATCACACCATCCTCTTAAGGGTTATAGCTTTCTTCTACACCGGGTCATTACAGGGCATTAGTGTAATTTCTATAATTATTATGAATATCCATAAATTATAAATGCGGTGGCATTCAGGAGACTTTGTAGATGGTAGCGTTCCACTCATGTTTCTGTAGTATTTCTAATTCATTTTCGTATCATTTGCACTCAGTTTTCTTGTGAAAATACCCTTTATATTTAAATGACAGCAGCCTAAAAAGACTGACTATGGTAATGTCCAGTCAACGTCCAACATCCTGTTTCATGGTTGTTGAACAGCACATACTTGTCTTTAAAAAGAAAATGTAGTTAGAAGCTTCTACCAGTGCAACAATTTAAATCCCCCAATCTAGACTGTAAATAAGTAATAATAAATATAAAAGAGTAAAAGTTCAAATCAGATCATAATTTATAAGATGAATGCAGACATCCAGGTAACTGCTGTTTAGTGTTGGAGATATTGTATATATTTTGGCATATTGCCCTAAAATGTGAAATGTGTGGAAATGGAGGTCAAGACCAATTTTATACAGGAAAAATGTACAGTATGATTTTAAAAAAATGCATGAGGCTTCTTAGACAGCCCACTAAAATTGAGTCGTGATAATGTAAAAAGTATGAAATTTGATGTTTGACTAAACCGCCTTATTTTTGTTTGTAATTGATATTAATAATTCACACTTTTCATCAGTGTGCTGTGGAAATTTGAATGATCAAAAGCACATAGTCAGGTCTTGATTTTTCATCTGCGTAATCACAAATGCATCTCGAAGCTCCTTTAATCGTAAAACACACACTAGTTGTATGCTTTCGGATTTTGTTTATGCAATATAGTGAGTCAATATTTGAAATGGCTGGCTGTGTCGAATAAGCAGCTTAAGATACAATATAAATCTGTTTGTTTTCATTACATTATCTACAGAGGGAGATGAAGTAATTCTCGAGTTGTCATTCAGAGCTTCACTAGTGCTTTTCTTAAATAATTTTTTCCCATTTTTCAAAATCCTACCATTGTGTGCTGACGGCACAAATTCTGCAAGTCAGAGCCATCAGCGAGCTCTGATTGGATGGTTTGGATAGGTCGCCCACTCCCCGCCTGCCTTCAGTGCTTTGTTTATATGGCCGCTTCAAAGACAGTCGCACTGAGGCATGACGTTTAATTTGCCGTAATTCCAGATGACCTGCCAAAAGGCATTCCCTTCTCCGCTCCTCGGCCCCTTTCTCCTTCTTTGTTCAATTTAGCTCAGCGAGCGCCAGCACTAAAGCAAGCGGCCGCTTCATTATCCGCCGGGGCTATAGCGAGACACGTGAAGCATCTAACTGGTGGGCTGTGCTCATCGATTATTTATGACAATGTTGATTAGCTGTCACATACCTCAGCACTGTAGAAAGTCTGGCTGATGACTGAAATATTAGCCTCCACCCCATCTCACTAACGCTCTGGGTGAAACTGCTAGCCACATAATGCTTTCTTTGATGTAACACAGTGGGTTTGTCACTTATATCTTACTTCTACACACAGACCCACACGTGCCAATGTATTGTCGTCCGTAGCTGTTTCAAAAAACACATTCCCGCTTTGTACTTACATAAGCCAGTGGGTAGTCTCACTTACAGTTATGTTTACATGTAGAATAATGAAATATTCAATATTTTATCCGTGTATCCCCTGTAACACAGACATACAGAAGGTACCATAACTGATCTCTCTAGACCAGATCTCCACTAAAAGGGAGTCAGCCATCAGGGAGACTTGACCAAACTCAGAACCTGTATGCCCTCCTACCATCTCATTATGGCAAGCCAGCCACATTAGTATACATTACTCTTAAACTACGTTAACTTGCATTAGCCTCAGCCTCTGCAGAAAACTTCTATAACACACACACACAGACATATATATAAATGGGCTGTCCGGAGCCTGTTCGCCATGTGTGTGTGCCCTCACCGAACCACTGCTCCCACTACCCCCTAACAGCTAGGTCAGAACGGCCTAGATGGTGGGCAATTTGTCAAAATGACCAACCTGCTTCTCTCAGTCCAGTGATGTGCCAAATGTCTTTAAGCACAAAATGTCTTCAACTGTGTCGTAGATACATGTCTAGTAGTCAACGATCTCTCACCTAGAGGTACACTACCCAAAAGTAGACCCTGAGAGCCTTTTTATAGGGCAGCAGGGGAAGCACTTTTACACTCTCTTGTCCGACATTAATATCTTGGTGTGATATTTCTTTTTTGTTAGTGAGTGTAGATAAATAGATAGATAGATAGATAGATAGATGGATAAAGAGCAACAGAAGCGCTAATAAAATACTACTATGACTTTTGTAATTTTGTAATGGGACTGTGGTAGCCTAGTGGTTAAGGTACAGGACTATGGACCAAAAGGTCCAGGGTTCAAATCCCACCTCTGCCAAGCTGCCACTGTTGGGCCCTTGAGCAAGGCCCTTAACCCACAATTGCTTGGATTGTAAGACTGTACCAATTGTAAGTCGCTCTGGATAAGGGCGTCTGCTAAATGCTGTAAATGCTAATGTAAATGCTAATGTAATTCTATCAAGGGAGGGCACTAGCAGTTGGAGTCTCACTTGAAGTACCCAGTCAGATTTCCAAATGCTTTTCTTTCTGATTTATTTAACAGTAGACTAACATGTCAACATGTCCCATAATAATCATCATTTTATGTAGACTATAAACTACTCACAGTCCTCTACTCTAAACTCTAGTCAGCAGGTGGTGGATCTTTCAGTGCCATAGCCCCTACACTGGAAGTCATTACCCCAGTCGTTATAAGTTTAAACTGTTTCCTCCTTGTCTGTAAAAAGATTTTCTCTTCTAACACTACTCCTGTCCTTGATTGGAAATGTACCACTCTCTCACAGAAAAGAATATGTGGGTGACTACGTTTGCGTGAGTAATCTTTCATTAATTGTATTCGTTACTATAGTAAAAGTAGGTTTTTCTACTTCCTCTGCCTATGAGCGATCTCCATCTTGCTGAGTAAGCTCGTGCTTATTAGCACAGCGCGCTTATGTCGCTTACACTTCTCTCACAAACATGTACACAGATACTATTATCTGTTTATTGACAGCTGCGTCCACTTGTCTCTAACGAGACATCTTGTGCTGCCTCAGCGCCAGTATGTGTGTAAAAGGTGTTCAGTGACAAATCTGCAGCGCTAATGCATTTTATAGCCGGTGATGAGAGCAGTATATGATTTCTGATGGGCTTCTTTTAAAGGGCTAGCGCTGGAACAATAGTTAATGCGGTGCTATTAATGGCTGTGTACGGAGTTTATGGCAAATTAAAAGCCTTGAATGTTCAACATGACCCACTTACACTGGCAGTGCAGACCTCTGCACTGACACCTCTTGCTGTTTAAAAGCTAAATCTATCTTGTGAAGTCATGTATGTTTTAAAAGAGCATTTTATAACCTGCGCCAAGCATTAACGCACGCACGCACGCACGCGCCGCTGTCCATTCTTATGCGCGTCTGTGAGGAGTATCTATCGGGCATTTGAAAGATCACGGTGGAAGCACTGATCAGCATTGCATTAACACTGTCATCTGTTTAATGGCATCACCCTTTATCGATCCACTGAGGAGCGTTAAGCTCTGCTGTTAAAGTAAAATTAACAACTAGCTTTTCCAGTACAGTAAGTGAAGCATTCTAGACCTGGAAGTTCCATCCCGATAAGAAAGATAAGGAATATACACGAATGAGGCCGCTGCTTTATTTAAAGGCATCTAATGTGGCTTAAAGTAACAAACTGGGGTTTGCTTACACATATCAGGCCTTCAAACTTCTGAAATGTTCTTACAGTGGTGCTTGAAAGTTTGTGAACCCTTTAGAAT